>CAJNOI010001463.1:0-14869 GCA_905250115.1 Adineta steineri | reverse complement strand
AAGATTTATGCATTGGAATAAATACACATGGTCGATATAGAGATGAACTTAGATCTATTATTGGAATGTTTGTGAATGCTATACCTTTGCGATGTCAACTCGATCCTCATTTATCATTCCATCAACTTACTGAGCACGTTCAAGATATTATGATAAACTGTACTAAATATTCATATTTTCCTCTTCAACGTATTCTCAATCAACATCCAAATATATCAAATCCTGTATTTCTTGATACATCGTTTGAGTTTCTATCATCTACAAGAAGAGATGAGAAGAATGAAATAATGATTGGTGATAGTCGATTTTCTTTACTACCTTATTCAATTAAGATTAGTGAAGATGAAATAATGAGTAAATTTGATTTTATTCTTAGTTTTCAACATAATCTGGATCTAAATGAACTCTCATGCACAATCAATGCATCGCTTGATTTATTTAATATTGAAACAGTTTGTTTAATTACACAAAGATTACAAGCAATGTTGCATCAACAGTTCACATGTTTCGGCTGTACAACAAACAAACCAATCCATGAATTATCATTAACTTTATCAAATGAACAATATCTAATGCAATCATTGAATAATACACAAATATCATTTTCATCTCCTCTCACTTGTATTCATCATGAGTTTGTATATCAAGTAATGCAACATCCACAAAAACTAGCAGTTGAACTAGATGAACAATCATTGACATATTGTGAACTTCTATATTATGTTCAGATCTTATCTGTAACTCTTCTTAATGAAAATCATGTGGTTCCAGGTGAGGTCGTGTGTCAATGTGTTGAGCGAAGTTTGTCAATGGTAAGTTGATTAAGTTGAGTAACTACTGATGAGAGTTCAAGATTGACTTCTAATTAGGTGATTGGTATAATGGCTATTGAAATGGCTGGTGGTGTATATTGTCCATTATCGTCTCGAGATCCACAACATCGTTTGCATGCACTCACACAGCAAACACAAAGTCGTCTTATTCTTGTTCATCATTTAACTAAGATCAAATTCGATCATGATATTGCTGCACTTGATATTGATTCAATATTAAAGGTTAATAATATGGATAGTGACATGAATTATAATTGCCTTGAGGGTGTGAAAGTGAAAGGCGAAGAGATAGCGTACGTTATTTTTACTAGTGGTTCAACTGGTATTCCGAAAGCGGTTCGTTAACACTAAATTTTCGAGTTTTTGATTTATTTTCATGCTCTTTGATAGGTTCAAGTTCGACATCAGAACTTTATTGATTGTATACATTCTTTGGCTTATATTAACTCATTTAATAAAGATGATACAGTTGTACAAATGACACGATGTTCATTTGACATCCATGTTCAAGAAATACTTGGTACATTGTTGGCGGGAGGCACATTGATTATGCTTCATCCTGGTGGAACAATTGATTTCGTGTATTTATTCGAAGTGTTACAGAATAAACAGATTACTTATCTACACACTGTTCCAAGTTTACTACACAGTTTTTTTACTTTTGTCGAACAAAATAGCAATCAAAATGTCTTGAAACATCTTCGTTCACTTTGTAGTAGTGGTGAGTGACTTCCGAATTCATTTCGTTTGCTTATCTAGGGTATGTTTATTGTTGTAGGTGAATCTTTTTCTGTTCCTTTAATTGATTTGATTGTAAAAATCGGTATAACAAACTGTATTGTGTGGAATTTGTATGGTCCAGCAGAAGCAACCATAGGTTCTACACTTTATTGTGTGAATGTTACAAATGATACACAGAAGATTCCAATTGGGAGACCACTTCCTAATTACCGATGTATGATTATCAATCAATACTTACAACCATCTGTTATCGGCCAAGAAGGTGAGCTGCTAGTGGGAGGAGTAGGTGTCTTTGCTGGTTATCTTGATCGTGATGATTTAACTGCAAAAGCTCTTGTTGAAATAGATGGTCAACTATTTTATCGAACAGGTGATCTTGTCGGAATGGATAACGATGGTCTTCTTCATTATCAAGGAAGAAAAGATCATCAGGTAAAACTACATGGACAACGTATTGAACTTGGTGAGATCGAACGATGTTTACTTAACATTACATCTATCTCTGCTTGTGTTGTCATGAAATGGAACGATGATCATTTAGTTGCATATGTTCAAAGTTCTGATATTAATGAAAGAGAATTGCGTGAACATTGTCAATCTCATCTTCCACCACATATGATACCGTCAATATTCAGTATACTTGACAAATTACCTTTGAATCAAAATGGAAAAGTAGATCGAAAACGTCTTCCTTCACCCGACTTTTCTCTATCGACTTTGTTATCGTCCGATAAATCTGATACGTCTCTTAATCAGTTCGAAGAACGTATACACATTATTTGGTGTCAAGTTCTTCATTGTAATGAAAACCACATTTCTAGAACTACCAGTTTTTTTAGTGTTGGTGGTCATTCACTTTTATTTATTGAACTTTATCATCATTATCAATCAGTATTTAACTTTGATACTCATACACTTTCGATTGCTCCATTTCTTCAACAACCAACTATATTTCAACATTCACAACTACTTCAAACAGTTACAATCAATAATAACAAGGCAACACAATGGTACACGTTACATATAAATGAAGGTAAAACTATTTACTAGGAAATTATTAGAATAATTTCTATTACTTAATTCACAGGTGTTGCCTCTTTTGCTCAAGAGCGCATATTTCTTGATGAACAAGTTCGTTTTTCGAGTAATATTGCTATCTATAATGAATTGTTCACTTTACAACTTGTTCAAGGATCATTATCATTAAATCATTTATCACAAGCACTTCGATATGTTTTGAATAAACATAAAATATTACGTACATTCCTTGTATTTAACAATGATAATAGTAGTATGAAACAATGCATCACAGATATACATAAAACATTCAGAATAACTATGAATCGAACATTTGAAAACAACGATGAACTTCGAGATATTATTTGTCAAACAACTATTAATCCTAATCTCTTCGATTTATCAACTGGTCGTGTTTTTCATGTTGAAATACTAAGACATCAAATACTATTAAATGAAAATGAAAATAATAATAATGAATTCATGACTAATTCTGATGTTCTCCTCATTGCTTTTCATCATGCAGCATTTGATCGAGCAAGTTTTCCGATCTTTTTCAATGACCTATGTTTAGCTTATAATACGAATGCAATATCAATAGAAGACAATGACGAATCATTGCAATATATTGATTATAGTGTACATGAGCGTCTAATTGATATGACAACATCTCGTGCATTTTGGTATTTACAATTAGAAGGATACAATTTCGACTCTCGACTATTATTACCAGTTGATCGACATCGGTCATCTAATGATCATCGATCGAGTTCTGCTTCTGTCACTCAAATCTCTTTTAACAACGAAATTTCACAATTATTTCTTGATTATGCTTCTATACATCATGTGACACCATTTCAGTTAGGTCTAAGTATATTATATGCTTTTCTTTTCAAGTTAACGCATGGTGAAAATGATTTATGTATTTCTTGTCTTAATGCTAATCGACATAAAACTGAACTGCAGAATATAATGGGAATGTTTGTTTCGACACTACCATATCGTATTCAAGCTGAACCTCATTGGTCATTTGATGAACTCGTTAAGTATGTGCAAGAAAAATGTTTATCAATTCTTGAACATTCACATTATCCACTTCAACAGATTCTTGCTAATTTACATATTAATCAATCAAATATTTCATTTCTCGAAACAATGTATGACTTTATTACTTTATCGTCACACAGCGATGAATTATCTTTGGATGGAGCAGCTTTTGAACATGTGTCAGCAGAACAACCGTTTGAAGTGGCTAAGTTCGATTTTATGCTAACATTTATCTATAATCCACTGTTAGAAAATAATAGACTATCATTTCGTTTTACTTGTTCACGGGATCTGTTTGATGAGATTACAGTTACAAATATAGGTCGAAGATTAGAATATTGTTTTCAACAACTTTTTTCATCGTATGAAACTATCAATCGAATTGATACGTGTTTTACATCTATATCGAAAATTAATCTTATTCTACCAGAAGAAACTCAAGAAATGGAAGATATTATCTTTTGTCGACAATCACATATTATAAACGAAGGTATGTGTATCTAGATATGACGTTTTTCATAGTTAAAATCTCTATCGACAACTGGCACACTATACAGAAGTATCGCTAGATATGTTCCTATATTGTTCGAATCATCGGAGAACCAGTGTTCAACTATAGTATCGGTGACACTGTAAGCGGATGTGAATGTGGAGTCTTTATTCCTATAGATACACACTCTTTTTCAAGATTGGTTTTCATATAGACGAACATGAATTTATTATTGGAGATAGTTTTTCTTAGAAATGATTATGGAATGGTGTTAATTGTCGTACAGTTTGTCTCCTTTTCGTTGTCAAAACTAGCATTTTTTACTGAAGCGTCATTTTTTCGCTAAAAATAAGCATTTATGCCACCGGTGAACATTTTGTCTAAGGCTGATTCTTTGATTTCTAAACGGTTTTTCTAAAAAATTATTATATCGTTTAAAAGATTCTCTAGTTCAACAGTTTGAAGCACTAGAATATTCAAAAGAAAATGCAACTGACGACGTATTAAGAATATCATGGCGACGTATTTCGTTTGTCTGTTTATTTCAAGTTTCTAATGTATGATTGATGTAATAGCACATCTGCCTCTCGTAAACAACAACTTTAGTTATACTATTTAAAAATTGTATTCGTAGAGTAGTTCTACAATGGTTGAAAGTCACACAAAATACATTTTACAAGCAATGTCACTAATCATATTTAATTGCTTTCTCTTTCATATAGCAACGGCATCGTTTGCACAAACTCGTATATGGCTTGATAAAAGAATTTGCTTCGATCCGGACAAGCCTCAGCTAACAATCTACAATATGCCTTTTGTTTATCATCTACAACCAGGTCATATTTTATCTGTACAGCAGCTTCATCATGCTCTTCATCTCACCGTTCACAGGCATCTCTCACTTCATACATCACTTCATTTTGATAGTGCAAAGAATTTACTCATGCAACGAGTCGTTGATATGAATGACAACAATAGACAACTTTTCACATTTATTGAAAGTACTCATGAAACTGATAAACAACTCAATGATATCATTGAAAATGAGAAATGTAATCCTCAACTTTTTGATCTTGCTCAAGGGCTTGTCTTTCGATGTCATATTATCTACTACAAAGGGATTTCTTCAGATCATCTTCTTTCTCACAAAGATCTAATTATCTTCAACTTTCATCATGCTTTCTTTGATTATCCATCAATGGATATATTTCATCATGATCTTAATCAAGCATATACAATAGGTCAACTATCATATGATGACAACAATAATCTACGTTATATCGATTGTAAGTATATTCAATTCCTTGTTCTGTTTCAACTGCTTTTTTCTGTTAATTCAGATGCTCTTATTGAGCAACAAATGTCCATGACTGGCGCAAGTATGTTTTGGCTTGATGCTCTTCATGATTGTAAACTCGATCAATCTTTGTCATTACCATACGATCGATATCGTCTCACGAATGAACATCGAACTAATCGGACAACATCTATCTCTTTTGATTTTGGTCAAGATCTTTCCCATCATTTTCTTCTGAATGCATCATCAAACAATATCAAACATGAACATCTAGCACTTGCTATTTACTTTATCTTCTTATTTAAATTAACGAATGGTGAAAAAGATTTATGTATTTCAATGAACATCAACAATCGTTATAGAAACGAACTGAAATCTATAATTGGATTGTTTGAGAATATCATTTCAATGAGATGCCAATTAGATCCTTACTGGTCTTTTCAATATCTAATCGATTATGCTCAAGAGATAACAACTAAGAGTATGAAATATTCATATTTTCCACTACAACATATTCTCAATCAACATCCAAATATATCAAAACCAGCATTTCTTGATATGTCATTTAAATTTCAATCATCTATGACAAGAAGTGACAATAAACTAATAATGATTGGTGATAGTCAACTTTCATCGATACCAATCACAATGAATATTAATGATAATGTGATTACAAATATGTATGATTTCTCACTTATAATTCAACATGATCTCAATATCAATCGACTCTCATGCACAATCAATGCATCACTTGATTTATTCAACGTAGAAACAATCGATAAGATATCTCAACGATTTCATTCAACCTTGAATCAATTATTTACATCTATTGGTGATCAAGTGAATAAATCGATCTATGAAATATCACTAATATTATCAAATGAAAGATTGCTCATGCAATCAATGAATAATACACAAGTATCATTTTCTTCTGTAAACTGTATTCATCATAAGTTTGTGTGTCAAGTAATGAAACATCCACAAAAAGTAGCTGTTGAACTTGATGAACAATCTATGACATATGCTGAACTTCTACATTATGTCCAAGTATTATCTTTAACTCTTCTTAATGAATATAATGTATTTCCAGGTGAAATCATTTGTCAATGTGTTGAGAGAAGTTTGTCGATGGTGAGTTATTGTTTGAGATTGATGTGTAGTCTGATTGATGTTTTCATACTGTATAGGTTATTGGTATAATGGCAATTGAAATGGCTGGTGGTGTTTATTGTCCATTATCACCTCGAGATCCACAACATCGTTTATATACACTTGTACAACAAACACAAAGTCGTCTTGTTCTTATTCATTGGTTGACAAAAACGAAATTTAATGATGATATTGTGCTACTTGATATTGATTTAGTTCTAACTGACACAAAGGCGGACTATAAAGTTCATGTCAGTAAGCTGACAAATGTATTAGTAGGTCCAGACGCTGTAGCCTACATCATCTTCACAAGTGGCTCAACAGGAACACCGAAAGCGGTTAGTTGAAAATAGTATTTTTCTTGTCGTTATAAGAATAATTTTTTTCCTTGAAGGCTCAAGTTTGGCATCAAAATTTCATTCAGTTGATGCGTTCGTTAGTACGCGGTGATGTATTGAATGAAAACGATATAATTATGCAAGTAGCGCGTTGTTCATTTGATCTTCATATTCAAGATATTATTGGCACATTGATAACAGGAGCTTCATTAGTAATGCCACATCTTGGAGGAACCATCAACTTTGACTATCTAATTGACGTTGTCAAGTCGAAGAATGTTACATACTTCACAACTGTGCCAACTATTCTTCAACATTTGTTTAGTTTTTTGCAAAAATCTAATCAGCTTACAGCTGTCAAAAGTCTACGATCCCTTTGCAGCGGTGGTATGTAAATTTTGCCTGATAGTAATTTTATGCCAAGTTTTTCTACATTTTTATAGGTGAAATATGTTCTGTCAATCTCGTACACTTAATCTTAAGTTCAGTCCCACATTCTTGTAGATTATGGAACTTGTACGGTCCAGCCGAAGCAACTATAGTTTCTACCTCCCATAAAGTACATGTTCAAACTAATGTACGTAACATCTCAATCGGTAGACCACTTTTTAATTACCGATGCATTATTATAAATCAATACTTACAATCATCTACCACAGCTCAAGAAGGAGAATTGTTTATAGGAGGAGTCGGTGTCTTTGCTGGTTATCTTAGACGTGATGATTTAACTGCAAAAGCCCTTGTTGAAATAGATGGTCAACTATTTTATCGAACAGGTGATCATGTTACAATGGATAACCATGGTCTTCTTTATTATCAAGGAAGAAAAGATCATCAAATCAAACTTCATGGACAAAGAATTGAACTTGGGGAAATTGAACGATGTTTACTTAGCATTACATCTATTTCTGCCTGTGTTGTTGTGAAATGGAATAATGATTATTTAGTTGCTTATGTTCAATCTTCTTCTCATATGAATGAAGAACAACTACGTCAACACTGTCAATCTCATCTTCCACCACATATGATACCATCTTTCTTTATTATACTTGATAAACTACCTTTGAATCAAAATGGAAAAGTAGACAGAAAACAACTTCCTTCACCCGACTTTTCTACATCAACTTTGTTATCGTCCAATAAATCTAATACTCCTCTTAATCAGTTCGAAGAACGTATACATACTATTTGGTGTCAAGTTCTTCATTCTAATCAAAATCAAATTTCTACAACTACCAGTTTTTTTAGTGCTGGTGGTCATTCACTTCGCTTTATCGAACTCTATTATCGTTATCAGTCATTATTCAGTTTCGATGCTCATTCACTCTCGATTGGTCTCTTTCTTCAGCAACCAACTATTCGACAACATGCACAACTACTTCAAACACTTCCATCTAATGATACGCAGGCAACACGATGTCAGATACTACATATCAATCAAGGTAAAACATCTTTAAATTAAGAAACATCCATCAGATATATAAACTCACTGGTTTCTCTTGTAGACATTACTTCTTTTGCTCAGGAGGGTATCTCTCTCGATGAACAAGTTCAAATTTCACATCAGGTTGCTACCTATTCGAGTTTTTTCGAACATCCGTTCGTTGTGATCAATGAAAGTTGCGATAATGTTTTGTTCATTTTGCCGCCTGGCGAGGGGGGTGCCGAAAGCTACTTCAACAATATTGTGCCTCATTTATCGCAATATAAACTGGTAATATTCAACAATTACTATCTGGATGTTCAAGCAAAAAATACGAAAAAAGGCTTCTCCTTCGAGATATTAGCTCCTGTATACATAAAGTATATTAAAGAAATCCAACATGATGGTCCATATAACTTTCTAGGCTGGAGTTTTGGCGGCATTTTATCGTTTGAAATTTCTCGTCAATTGATTAATGCTGGTGAGAAGGTTGATAATATTTTTATGATCGACTCATACTTTAATGTAAGCAAGGCTTCTTTTGAAAATGGCAAAATACATCAAGTATATGTTAACGATTCAATGAACTATTATTTACCGATGATAGACAATGAACCGTTCGGATTAAATATAACCAACAGAAATACAAACATTGTATTATTTAAAGCTAACAAGATGCAGGAAAACTTTACATTGAACGATGATTTAGAATTATCATCATACTACACCAATACATTATTTAATAACCTTGACACACTAGTGAATCATGAATATATTCAGCTATTTCAAATGTATGGCGACAGTCATTCCTCTTGGATATTTAATGAAAAGCAAATTCTCAACATGTGCAACTATGTAGCGAGTCTAATAAAATAAATAACAAAGAGAAAACTTACAAAAAAAGAAAGAAAATATTCAGTTTATTTTAGTTTTGCTTGCTATTAAATGTATTATTTTGATATCATCAATATATACGTTTCTTGAACAGACAATAATCATTTTAGTTTGATTCTTCTAATTTATCTTATTTTTTTGTTAGTTATTT
The DNA here is from genome assembly GCA_905250115.1 of Adineta steineri. NCBI lineage: Eukaryota > Metazoa > Rotifera > Eurotatoria > Adinetida > Adinetidae > Adineta > Adineta steineri. Next base: position 5,489 of record CAJNOI010001463.1, on the reverse strand, counting down.
TTAATTCTTATTAAAAATCTAATAAATATCGGTATTATCACTTATGAAACGTCATAAACAAGATTAAACAAAATAAAGGAAATACGTACACTGTATCACTTAATATTAAAGAACTACTGTTCATTCTGATTTTAACACATTCATAGTATCGTTATTTTTCTTATTACTATTAAATTTTAGGGTATGGTTGAAGAGAAGAATATCACCTACACCCAACGCCACACCTACACTCACATCACAGCGCACCCTCACAACACATTCATCAGTGCGTTCTGTCAAAAGCACTCATTGTCGCTTACCATTTGACCGAAAGGAGCTATTAATTTATCCAGAAAACCTTGAGGGCGTGGAGGTATTTATAAAGATGATGGGATTCAAAGCATCATACGACGTGTTTCGGCGATTGCTTAGGCTGACAATCATCAGGTATGTTTTGAATCTATAACTACATTGATTAGTAATAATGATTCTGTTCCATAGTTGATGTTTATTATAACATTTGAAATTGCAAACGATCCTAAGCACTATAGATAATGAAAATCAATAAACAAAATATCAAACAATTGTATAGTACACAGTAATTGGATATTAGAGAAAATGTTCGGGTTTTAAAGATCATTCTTTAATTAGATTAACTTTGCATGTAGATGTAAGTTAGATGTGGGTGTGAATGAGGGATAGTGAAAAGGCACTCACACCCACATTCTCGCACCCATCCACACCCACACCCACCCTCAAGATGCTCACGTCAATTCTCACTGTGCTACAACAAAACTGATAATCTTTTCTCTTGGAATTATTATCGATGGTGGTTTTTGGATCGACTTTGGAATAATAATACATTTTGGTTGCACCATATACTTGGCACACCACTCTACAATTATTATCTTCGTCTTTGTGGTGCACGAATTAGTCTCAATACACATATTTATACCACAACTATCGATGCTCCATGGTTGTTAGAAATTGATGATGGAAGTTGGATTGCTAATGAAACGTGTCTGAACTGTTTATATTTTAATGATGATAATACTTTCAAACTGAGTCCAATTAGAATTGGATCTAATTGTTCAGTCGGGGCATGATCGATTCTATTTGATGGAGTTTATATGCAACATAATATTATTGTTCAACCCATGTCATCAGTCACTGCCTTCGTCGCATCTGAAACAATTGTTGATGGTGAGGAACACAAATCTCTTCCTTCAGACATCCCCATTATGCAGAGTAATAGATCATTATCCATATGGCATAAAATCTACCAAATTGTTGCAATCATCTCGATAATCTGTATTCATTGTACGCTTTTGATCCTCGTCTATAAAGTTTATTCAGTTGGAAAAAGACCACTACTAATCAATATTGCTTTTTGTTGGACTTTATGGTCCATTATTGGTTGTTTTATTTCTGCCATTCTGCTTAAATATGTAGTCGGTTCTTGTGTGGCGGGTGAAATATATCCGATAGCATCCTGGTTATATTTACAAAAAATATGGCTTCGTCAATTAATTGTATCTAGTTTTCATCATGCTTGGTTATTATCGACTAGCTACGATTATCTTTATCCTTATATTCTTCGTTGGTTAGGTACTCATATCGAAGAGAATGTCAAACTCGCTGAGATAGACACTTTTCTATTATGTCCAACAAATCTGTTGAAACTTGAAACAGGTGTTACTACTTTTGGTGGAGTCTTAACAGTTCTTACTGAGTTGACACTCTCAGGTGATCATCGTATAGATCAAATAATGCTTAGATCTCATACAAACCTTGCCAATGGATGTTCAATCTTGCCTGGTAGTTGCCTTGAATCTGAAACAATGATTGGCAATTTAACACGCATATCACGAGAGACAAAAAGCAAATGCGGAGAAGTTTTTACGGGTGTTCCAGCTCGTACAATGCCATTTCAACTGCCTGTAAGGTCAAAAGTACAAGATCAGATCGAAATCATACCATTTTGGCATACATGTTTGTCTCATTATGTCAGCAAATGTCTTTTATTAAGCATTTATTCGTTTGTTGGTCTCGTTGGTGGATCAATCATTCATACAATACTTATTTGTAGCCTCTATAAATGCCGTTCATATATACGTTATCAAATTATCGAACAAATAATAACAAGAATAAGCCAAGATCATGCACAATTTATTTGTCCATTTCTTGGTAATACACAATGGCTCATTCGACTATTTCGAGCATACGGCGCTCATATTGGTGAGAACGTCATAATGGCTGACATATCCAGTATTACTGATTATCCTTTGATGACTATAGGAGATAATGTCCGAGTTCATGTGCGTACACAGATACAGGTAATACATAAGTTTTTTGTTATTTACTTTCACATAAAACTGTTTTTCTGTATCTTTTTAGGGCCACAGTTTCGAACAGCGTATTTTTAAACTAGCTCCTGTATCAGTCGGTAATTCATGTGTACTGATGAGTTACTCAATTGTAATGCCAGGTTGCAAACTAATGGGTAACAATCGTCTTTATCCCATGACATTGATAATGAAAAATGATCAATTACCACCGGATACTCACTGGAAAGGGATTCCTGCACGTAAGTCACGTAGACAGATGATCTGTTCTTATATAAGACTTCCAAGATATTATCTAATCGTTATTAATGTTCATTCTTTCATATCCTATCGTTTCTTTTTAGTGAGATATACTATTCTTAAAATTGATCATATAATAGTTCCGATATAAGAAGCTAAATTGAGTATAGCATTTTCTAGATTTTCTCCTGACAAGCCATAATAAAAATCATTTGGTTAATGTTTTTTTTCACTTGCACTAGATTTTTTTAAAACTATTCCGTTGACTGTAGCATATAATATAATATACATCGAATCTATTTTTTATCATATTCTTTTATTAATATAGGATTCAATTAAATCTCTTTATCAGCATCTCATACTAGTATTAGATCGGTTTAAAATTATCATTTCATATCAAGAAATAATACATATATATGATACGATGAAGATACGATAGAGTACCGGATTCGTAATGTCTTAAACTGTAGTTAAATTAACTAGTTTGATAATTAGACTGAAAAATTAAAAAACTATACATCAAACATCTTGATAAGATTGTGCATTCACACTCTTTTCGAAATAGACACAAAAATCTTACATCTTTTTATACTTATCATACGTTTTTTTTCATATCTGTACTCTGATATTTTATTCTTTAACATAGCTCCGTTTGAAGTTAGTCTGTTTACTTCTAATTATTGCATATGAATTTATTCATCGTTTTATTATATTATATCTCTCTTTTCTAGAATCTTATACAGCAAATGCAAGATTAACACGGCCGACAATAGTTCATGACAATCTAGCAAAATATCAGTAAGAATACGAGACAATTAACAAATTGTGTCTCTGGTACGAACGAATTGCAAGCATCTATACGAATATAAACGAATTACAATTTATGAATTATGGCTATGCAGATATGGATGAATATGTTGATGATCATACTGGCTATTATTCAAGAAAGCTTTATGAACAGGTATGTAGAAAAGAATACAAGACTTTAGTGGGTTTTTTTGCCCTACCTCGCATCTACTATCGACAGAGATTGTCATTGTCATTGATTTATAAGGGATTTACATGAATATGAATATAAGATTGTTTTATTAGATGCTATACATTCTAAATATGAAAAGAAAATCATCTAATAAAAATACCACATCAAAATAATATGTAAAATGCAGTTCTACTGTAATGACTATAAACAATTTCAGCGGTATGCATACTAGATGTCTGTTAGAAAAATCTCTTAAAATCAATTGAAGTAACTGTTGAGAAAGCTATTCACTGTATTACGAACATACGATACAGAATAGGTGATATACAAAGAAAAGTCGAAAACGTTATGAGATTTTCCGATGTACAAACCATGACTGAAATATTTTGTTTTATTTTCTAGGTTCTTGCAAATGTGACATTAACAGATAAGAATGTCCTTGAAATTAATTGTGGTAGAGGTGCTGGTGCTGCATGGTGTGTTCATACTCATGCACCTCACTCCTATATTGGAATAGATCGTTCTCAAGATGTCATTAAGTTATGTCAACAACTTTATTCGACAATTCCTCGACTTTCTTTCGTAGTAACTGATGCAACAAAACATTTACCATTTGAAAATGAATCAGTTGATATTATTCTTTGTATTGAAGCAACACATTCTTTTGGCAAACCAGTAGCAATCACACAGTTTACCAATGAAGTCGTTCGTGTACTTCGTCCAAACGGATATCTTCTATGGTGTGATGTTTGTTACGTGAATGGATCAGGTACATCAACTTATAATCTAATAGCAAATGATGAATTAATTATTGAAGAAAAAATTAATATTACAAGGAATGTTCTTCACGCACTTGACATTCAAAATATATCTCGTACTGATTTCATTCAACGGTATATTCAATCTGAAGAACAAGAATATTTTCGTCTGTTTGCTGGATTACCCGGTACTAAAATTTATGAAGACATGAACCAAGGACGTTCTCAATATTGGCGAGTTGTATTTCGAAAGAGGACAACAATAGATGTATCTGTCATTTGAAATCAAATTTTAACTGAACAGTACAGACACCTTTTCTTTTTTCAACTAACTTTACTTTTTATTTTTATTCTTACTTACTAATATCATATTATTCTACTTCATACTAATATCTCATTTTTATTTGATAACTAATAAATTATCTTTATAATCATGAATCCTATTTATTTCATCACATTCAATAAGATGAAGTTTTGAGAAAAGTACATATTAAATTAGGGTGTGAGTGTGGATATATAGTCGGACTCTCGCCCACATCCACACCCACCCTGCTGGACTCTTCTCTACCAGAAAGAGAAAACAATATTTGGAAATGCATTGCCAAGATATTCAAGATAATCAAAAGCAAAAGTAACTGAGAAAATCGAGCATGTAGCTTTGCCGATACCAACATAATTAACGATCCTAGTTACATGTTGTTGTCCAATATTTGTTAATGTTCGTCGAATATCTTCATTGGATAATTTGTAGGATAAGCCAATAGTATCAACATATGTACCAATATAGAAAGTATAGAATGAAGTTGTGGCATATAATTAAGAATATCATGTTGAACGACAATCGAAGAAATTATATTGAATAAACGAATAGATGTGTTTTTCTTATAAGAGACTCATATCATTTTTTTGCAGGAAATTTCATTACATGTTACAATAATAGAAATGTAACGATCATGATGTGATATAGATACTCGCTATCCGTTTGGAAAGAACGTCAAGGACTTTTATGTGTGGCTAAATGTGAGCAATATTCAACTGAAACGTTTTGATTTTTCGAAGGAAAATCATCTTGAGAGTGAGAATGTATCATACTCTTCATCACACCATCAAGTATCATAAACGTACAGTATCTGTAGTGGTATGTTGTAATCGCTTTTATTACAAAATAGAAAAGTGAATTGAAAATAC
>CAJNOI010001462.1:0-14870 GCA_905250115.1 Adineta steineri | reverse complement strand
GGTTATGTAATTGATCATGCACCATGGCCATCGGTTGATACAAATAAAATGGAAAGTTCTTGTGATGATACGATGAATGCTTGGAAAAAAGAATTTGACAATGATATGAAAACAGATCATTTATACAATACTAAAGAAAATGGTTATGATCGCTGGGATGATTAATAATATATTTCGTAACGAACTGATACACTAAAGTTTTTTTTTTGTTAAGAAGATTTTCTGATTAAATAAAAGTGATCGAAAGAAATTAGAAAGTGTTCTGTTGGAGAATGACGTGAGTGTGGGTGGTATATTTATATTTCATCCTCACACCCACGCCCTAATTGTTTTCATCTGTATATCAAATTAGGTCGTATATCATTGGTATTGTTTTCACAAGTTTTCAATTCGTTAAATGTCTAAACTCAAGCTTAGAGCGTTTTATCTGGTTTCTTATCAAAACATCTTTCTAATAGAACATAGGTGTATCATCAAGAATTTTGCTCTTATCTTTCACTCTCTATTTGGTCACATCGAAAAGACAAACTTCTCGACTAACGACATATTACAGATTTCAATTCATCCAAGGTGAACTACATACAGTTGTGTTACCAAACAATGCGTATTTCAACATACTGTGGTGTTCTTCTTTGTATTGTTGCACAGTGTTTTGCAGCATCACACAAGTCGCGAAACACCTGTGGTTATAATGTAAATAGAGAGTCTTTAGTAATAGGTAGAGAAAATAAGTATGTCTATTGTAGTCATGCAATTTGGGTCAAGCAAATAAACTCAATGTTCACATAGTACCACACACACACGATGATGTCGGTTGGCTTAAAACAGTCGATCAATACTACTACGGGGGTGAGTGAGGCTTTGCATATATGTGTGAGACATGTATACTATGTCAAAATTCTCCAACTTCTTTAATAATCATCTTAAAATCCTGTTCAATTTTGTCTGATCGGAAACAGCAACGAGAGTTAAAAAGACTGTTTTTCGGGATAAGATAGCTTTGAGAAATAGCCATAGCATATAACAAGTTCGCTACGGTGTATGGAAATTTCTGGAAAACTGTTTCAAAATCAAAATTTGAAACGCATCGAATTCTATCAGATCGACTGCACGGTGTGCAAAAATCCCTATTACAACTGGGTTTATTCTTTTGAGATTTCCAAATAGACCATCTGTTTTTCTACTACTAATAGTATACTTTTCTCTTCATATAACACTTAAAAGAGTTGCAATAACAATTTGCAACTACAATTGGTCGATTTGATAAAATTATATACATTTAAAATCTAGATTTTGGAACAGTTCTTAAGAAATTTCATTCGGATGAGTGTTTTGAAGTGAACTTCTTTTCTCTATATGTACAATTATATTTGTCGCGTTCATATATTCTTTCTAGCTCGCAACGACATTCAGCATGCCTCTGTTCAATACATTCTTGATTCAGTCATTGAAGAACTCGTGCAAAATCCTGAACGACGTTTTATCTATGTTGAAATAGCTTTTTTCTGGCGTTGGTGGAATCAACAATCAAACGATACACGTAATATCGTCAAAGACCTCGTAAATGCAGGTTAGTGCAGATCTTTTTTGTTATGTATATACTGTTTGAAAATGTACAAGTTAGTTCAAGTATCATGATTGTTTTTAAATTTACTTAAACTAGGTCGTCTCGAGTTTATTTCTGGCGGTTGGTGCATGCATGATGAAGCGACAACGTATTATAATTCGATTATCGATCAACACACGTTAGGAGCTGAGTTTTTGCGTGACCAATTTGGTGAATGCGCTCGACCAAAAATCGGTTGGCAAATAGATCCATTTGGTCATTCACGCGAAGTTGCATCACTTTTTGCACAGGTTTAATAATTTCAAAGGAATGTAAATAATAGATTTTCTTATTTTGAAGATGGGCTTCGATGGTCTGTTTTTTGCACGAGCCGATTATCAAGATTCCGACCTACGTAATAGTACAAAAACAATGGAAATGATCTGGAAGGGTAGTGCCAATTTGGGTGAGTCTTGATAACACTGTATTAGAAGTTCTACACAAACACGTATTTGTAGGCCGTCAGAGTTGGCTATTTACTGGTCTTTTGGCAGATTTTTATGATCCACCAGACTCACTTTGTTTCGATCGATCCTGTGGTGATCAACCTATTATAGTTAGTCGAATTTTCCGTATCGAAGTCACGAATATTCAGCCAATGCTTATTTTAACTTTCGACTTTCATTTCCTGTTTTTCGTTTCTGTGTACATTCTTATTGTAGGATGATCCAAGCCTGAATGATTACAATGTTCCTGAACGAGTACAAACATTCATCGATGCTGCACATGACCAGGTTTGTTTTTCTATATTTTGCTGAAATGAACCCTCTGAACAATTCTTGTCGATAGAATTGATGAAATTGCATAATCTATTTTTAATCATTCATTGTGTTAAACATAAATTTTGTCTTCAGAACACAGTATTGATCGCATCCAAAAATCTAACAATCCAATTGCAATTTCTAATGGTGAAGTTGGAAGTCGCAAGATTAAATTATTTTTGAACGCGATTAATGTGAGCTTAACCGACGAACTTAACTCGATTCCCGATACTTTCACAGTCGTTTCGTAGGATTTCTAAAAAGAAAGACATTTTCTCCATTGCTTTCTAGTGTTTTTTCTTAATCTAACAAATTTCGATCTTTTTGAAAAATATTGAGACTTATTCATGATATAAAAGTAATTGCCTAAATTTTTAGCCGCAATTTATCCGTTAAGGAATACTACGAAGAGTCAAGTTATTTTTTATTATAGAGAAGAAAGCCTGAACTACAAATTTTATACGAGTCATATTTGTTCACATTGAATCTAAGAATGTCATAGAAGTTTCAACAAGTCTCGTAAGAGTTTGTACTGTCTTATCGACGTAACCTAGTGCCTATTAAGACTCATTCAAAGCCGCGTACGAGTCTTATAGAAACTTTCTGAAATGGAACGAAAGTCTCCGACAGTCTCAACTATTCCAGAAACCTGATAGTGATCCTAACAGTCTGTTTTAAAATTTAGTATCAGAAACACTATCGAATTGAGAATAAACTTAAGAATATAAACCCTGTGTTTGCTGTAAAAACTAACTGAATGAATCGGAAAACAACTTTGTACGCAAGAGACAATTTCAGTGGCAACTTTCTTTCTCCAAAACGCTTAACTTGAGATTATAAACGATTGTTATTTTTTTCTGATCAATCAAATATTCATTGTAATTTTATACTTTGACGAAGCTTTACTCTTTTCGTAAAGCTAAAATTTTAACATGAAATAATCATTTGAATACTTTCAGGCATATGGTTTTGCTACTAATCATATCATGATGACGATGGGTAGTGATTTTCATTATGAAAATGCTAATCTATGGTTCAAAAATTTGGATAAATTGATCAAATATGTCAATGCTCAGGTATGCATTCTTTGACTATTGTTCTACGTTCTCTATCTGTATGTTCAGCAAACAAATGGTAGCGATGTTAATGTGTTCTATTCGACACCTTCATGTTACGTATATGCGTTGAATAAAGTTGACAGAGCATGGACATCTAAAACGGATGATTTTTTTCCTCTTGGTGATACTCCACACGGATTTTGGACGGGTTATTTTACTTCACGAGCTGCACTCAAACGTTATGAACGACACTCAAACAATATTCTTCAAGCTACACGTCAACTTAATGCACTTTCACAAATCAATTTGCGCAATGATATTTTTTATCTGAGTAAGACAAGCATGTTTTATTTCCTTGATTTGACGTCAGAAGTATCATAGGTGAAGCGATGGGTATTGTTCAACATCACGATGCAATCAGTGGAACAGAGAAGCAAAATGTTGCTGATGATTATGCACAACGGCTGTCCGAAGGAATTGATAAAGCCGCGGTATGTTATTAAGATATTGTGTCATTTGTAAATCTATTTGTAGGATGTGATCAACAATGCCTATGCTAAATTATTGCCGAACGAGAGTAAAGTACCAATGAATGCAACTCAGTTTCTCTGTCAATATTCAAACATTAGCGAATGTTTACCCATTGAAGGACAGAAACAGGTAGATATCAGGTGTATCATAACGAAAGAGTCTCTCAGCATTTTGACAATAGAACAATTTGTATGTATTTTCCATTTATTACGCTAATAGTTATGGAAGATATTTTCAAGATCCAAGTTTAATTTCTCGATTATAGAATCAAAAACTGCATTTTGACATTATAGACTGTGTAAAATTTAAAACCTTATCATCTTGGCTTTTTGAGTGTGGGTATGACTCTTAGTCAGATATCGAAGGTTTCTATGGCTACGCCACACAGAATATTATTAAACATATTTTTATTTGTGAATTCTCCTACTGATCTTTATTTATCATCAGATAGAAAAAGATTCTAATACTAAAATCGAAAATTAGAGGTTGAAATCGATCCTAAATGTCTCTTCTATAATTATCATAATATTTGCATTTTATTTTCCAAACTTAATTTAATGATTAGCGTAATGAATGAAAAGTATATACAAATTGTCATGAGAAAAAAAATATTTATTGAACTTTTCGTGTTTTGAGTCACATGCATCATTTTTCTATAAAAGATAACTGATTCAATACCGAGGCCGTAATGGAAAAACTATTGAGAATCTCATTTATTGTGATACACTCGACAATATATTATATCCTCATAGTTCACATTAACACTTTGGAATCCAACAATTCATCCAATTATTTATCACGTTCGAGTACCTGTTACAAAAGAATATTTGATTCGCGATCCAATGGGAAGCATTGTTTCAGCCGAAGTACGACTGTATGAATGATGATTTTAGAATATCTATTCTGTACTATTTTAGTATGTTCCGATTTCAACCATCACGAGAAACATTCCTGGTCGCAAGAGTTCTGCTCAAAACCAGTATATATTCACAACTTCACTTCCTGCTCTTGGCTTTAGTACTTATTATTTCGAAGCTAAAAGTATAATTACAATTCAGTTCATCGTTTTATTGACTTTTTAATATCATAGTTGGTGAGAAAATCAAAAAACAGAAGACGACAACGACACGAAACGAAGCGTGTATTCTGGAGAACGAAGTAAGAGATTGCATTGAACTCAAAATTCGAATTGAATTGTCATTGATAGTATATTCGAGTTGAATTTGACGATCACGGCAATCTACAACAGATCCTCAATTTAGAAAAGGGCATTGCAGTACCGTTTACTGCACAAGGCTTCTACTGGTACACAAGTAAGTGAGCTACAGCATGTAGTGAAAAAATAGAGTAGGAATTCATTTACGTAACGTGTGTTTCTGTACTATTAACAATTTTAATCCATTCATATCCCACACCAGAGTCAGATTTGGTAGTTGTTCGTTTGAGCACAAGACGTGTTGATTGAAAGAAAAGAGATGTCATCCGAAGAAATCAGTTTGGACCGATTTGATGAGATTATGCAGTAACTTCTAGTACATTTTACGTAGTCTGTATACCAATGATGTGAAAATGTTAGTAAGTATAATATCTTTCATACTTCTTCAATGTATTTTAAAGGCTTTGCTGGTAACAATTCTCGTCCAGAATTTCAATCATCGGGTGCTTATGTTTTTCGGCCGTTGACATCGAAAATACAACCTGTAAGCACCACTCGTACCATGTAAGTAGCTCATCGAATTGATTCTCGCTTATTTTCAATTGTAAAAATAGAACGTGTACAAAAACGGAAACAGTACAATCTGCATTAATCGTATTCAATGCATGGGCCAGTCAAGAAGTGAGTCTATTCCATGGAATGCGAACTGTTGAAATAGAGTGGACAGTTGGACCCGTTCCGATCGATGATAATGTCGGTAAAGAGATTATTATACGGTATGATACCGACATTGAAAGCGCATCGAAATATTATACAGATGCTAATGGACGTGAAGTACTTGAACGAATACGTAATTATCGACCAACATGGAACTATTCCATTGTCGAAAATGTTAGTGGCAATTATAATCCTATCAATAGCCGCATTTGGATTAAAGATAATAAACGCCAATTGACTGTTCTTATCGGTAATAATGATTAGTGATGTAGTTAGCAAAAATTACAGAAGGGCGAGATCTCCCCAAAATATTTTCTTAGTAGATGACAAACTGACTATGCGGTTACTACTACCTAAAAGTGACCACAAAGATATTTTTCTAAAATGCATGGAATATTCTTAACTTGGTTTCTACGCAATGACAACTGATAGATATTATTTTCTATTTAGATCGATCTGAAGGTGGTGCAAGTATCCTAGATGGTTCAATCGAAATCATGGTTCATCGTCGTATAGCTCACGACGATTCTCTCGGTATCAATGAACCATTAAATGAAACAGCTTTTGGTGAAGGTCTTGTCGTACGTGGCAAACATTTTCTCATCCTCGAATCACCTGAGAACAGTTCTCGCATTCATCGAGTTGGTGCTCAACAATTGTTCATGCATCCCATTGCTACCTATGCTCTACCTCAAACATCCTATGCAAATTATTCGAAAGCCTATCATCAAACATGGTCTGCTCTCTCGGAAAGTATGCCGCTCAATGTTCATTTGTTGACACTCGATCAGTTGAATCCCAAACAATTTCTTATCCGTGTTGAACATTACTTTGAACTCAATGAGGATGATATCTATTCACACCCGGTCGAAGTCGATCTACAAGCATTTTTCAAAAGTCTCGGCACGATTACTGATTTGACGGAACTAACACTCGGTGCTAATATGCCGTTATCCCAATTACATCGACTCGACTGGCGGACAACCGACAAAGAATCGTCACATATCGACATGCCGAGTGAGTTTTGTTCCGATCAATAACTTACACTCTATGTCTTATTTTAGAGCATTCATCACTGAAAGATACAATAGTCACGCTCAACCCAATGCAAATCAAGACATTTCAAGTCACATTGTGATATGTCTTGATTTTTTTTTAATACACTTGTCTTAAAAAATTATATAAAACATAACAATAGTGCTGTGATAGTGTGAGGGATATTTTATAAAATAAACAGCGGTTCATTCGATTTCCATTCCATGAAAAAATTGATCGATTTAAATTGAGAGTGTGATTATAGGTAATATATCTAGAGAAATATCATCAAAATACTAAGAGATCCATTGTTCACGAGACACCCGTTAACATATAATATTGAATATTTTATATAAGTGTCGATTAGAATTGTTTCTCTATTAGCCAAAAATACGAATAATTATTTTTCAGTAATAGTTTTTGCTTTTTTCTTTATAGATTGGTTAGTGAAATATAAAAAATAAAGTATCAGTTGATGTGAACTTATTTTCGCTTCCTATTGTGTGTTTGTTGCATACTGAAGACTTATAATAATAATAAAAAAACAAATGAATTTCTTTTTAGATTGAACAAGAGAGAGACTACGGATCATAAATAATTTCTATAGTTATAGGTTTGGATTGAAGTGCTATTAATTCGTTGAAGATATATGTAGAAGATGGAATATTTTACTTTATTTTCTAAAATAAAAGGTTACAGTTAAGTCTGAAGTGCACTGGTATTTCATTGATAAAAAAATATTTTATTTTAACTTAAATTGTATTTTACAACAAATAACATTTTGAAAGTATTTATTATAAAAAAAAGTTAATAGTAAACGCGAACTTGTGGTTCCATTAAATGAGGAAGTCGCGGTCCGATATAACCAGGTCCTGATCGTGGATTGTAGTACATACGATATGGTCGTTGTGTGTGTGTTTGTGGAGCCGCGATTGTTGGTTGTCGTCGTGGAGGAATTATTGCAGTCGATTGATGGTGATTTACCATTGCTCCCGAATAATTCTCAGGCGAATCTGCTTGATTATTATACATAAGATTGGCGATCGCTGCTCCCATACTGAATAATGTGATTTTTATTTTCAATTCTGCTACAGTTATATCAAATTCTAGTTATGCATGACCAACCATTCATGACAAGTAACTTATTACTCATAACTTTTAATTAATATGAATATTGCGTAAAAAAAAATATAATTTTGTATATTTCTGTTTATCAATAAAAAAATGCGATAGAAACTTGAAACACATGTTCTCCTTTCTCTTATTCACCTTATGTACCTATATAAAATGTGACACGTATGTAATACTTTGTAAAACATACTTCGACTCGAACATTCAAAAACCCTTTCGTTTTCCTTCTAAAATGTGGAAGGTATGAATGAGAATCATGATTGAAATCAGGGTGTAATTATGTTCTCCATTTATTACCACTGGTATCCATTCTTTATATTTAATATAACGAATCTGCTTTCCGATATAAAGAGAAATTACTGTGAATTAAGTATTCTAATGCAGTTATATATGTTGTTGTAGTTTAAAAAAATAGACAATATAGGCTCGAATTTAATCAATAAAATTACATTTGACAGAGATAATTACAAATATATATATCAAATTTTTCATCGAAAGATTTAACACAATATTTCATTATACAAACTCTGAATGTTGATATTTAAGAAATTGAATTTAGACATAAAAATATCATATTAAATGAGTGAATCATCAAGCAAACTATTGAACATAATTGACTGAATAAAAGAAGAAGGAAATCGTGGACGGCTGTGAATGTAAGAAAAGATAATATTAGTATAAATTCATATCCATGTTCTATTTTAACAGAAAATTTGATTTTGAGTCAAATTCTGTGCGGTTGTAACTGATTATAACGATATTGTGCCACAATATCATTTCTATCTAGAGACATTAATTTTTCTGCAAACTACGTTTGGTTCTGGATGAAATGATTTTTCCACAAAATTAAATTCCTTATCGTATGTTCACAATAGATATTATCCTAGTATTTGTATCACATGCAGATTAATTTCAAAAGTGTATGATAATATTCAGTTATATTTTTCTAATGAGATTCTTATTTTCTTCATTTATTTAAGCAGAAGTTTGTAGGAAATAAAAAATAATCTTACTTCTTGATTAAACGATATCTATTTTATATTAAATAATAAAAAAGAAAGCTAGCTGATATTTTGATGGAGTCAAAAGTTCAAAGTATCTTCTGAAAGTCTTACGATTAATTTTTGTTGATATATTTTTGAATAATCATATATACATATTAGTTTTTCTCGAAATGCATCTCACAATAATTTCATAGAGGATAATTTTGTTGATAATAAATGTGCAAAAAATCGTTTCTATCACGTAATTGAACTTGAAAGAAAATGAAAAGTTAATACAATCAAATTTTCTGAACAATCTCCTAGAAATAATTTATTTATCTATATTTAACTGTTTTTATAATTGTAAAGTATTTGTTCAGAGAGAGAATAATGTCTAACTTTTCTTTTAAATATCTCGAAGTACATATCGATAGTCGATGTGGATATTAGAGTACACGAACAAGCACTCGAGTGAATGTCTCAGACATTTAAATTTCATCTATATCTATACTACGACTATCTTCCAATTGAAAATTTAAAATTCGATTTTTCTCTTTCGGAAGAATAATAGAGCCTCTAAATCGCTTACAGAACGAAAAAATACACTCAATATAACCTTGGTGTCTGACAAAAAAGATAGTATTTAAGCATATTTTTTTCTTTTCTACCGCATGGTGTCAATGATCAATACTCTTTTTTTACCATGTGTTCTTTTCTTCATAATACAATAATTAAATATACTATATTACAAGCAGCTATAGTTTATTAATTATAATCTCATGAACCAAACTGATAAATAATATTTGATTATTGTCAATAAAATCTTGTTATGATCTTTTTTGATAATATATTTTTCATGTATAAATAGTTAGCCAAAAATATTCTTATTTAACAGTATATTTCTTTTTTCTTTTCTTTCTTTCTTTTTCTTTGGCTATAACATGCAGCTAGTGCGTGTTTGTTATTTATTATATATATATATATTATTTTACACGATGCACTCTCTTCTAAATCCTTAAACTTTATTTATATTCGGGTACGTAACCTTTCTCTGATTCGTAAAGAAAATTGATTTGATAGACGAAAACTATCAGATAGAAATTTGTAAATTATCAAATGATTCTGTACAAATATATTTAGCTAGAAATAACATTTGAACCTAATGAACCTAGAATATAATCGAAGAAAAATAGAAGGATAGATTATTATATTATGCTTCAGTTGTTAATGTTCCTTTTTTATAGATAGTAATAATACACAATCAGATATTGATTTGATAATATAACGATTAAAATACTTAAGAAATTGATTTCACTTCATCTATACCAATCTTTCCGATTTGATCGAGTATTTCTTTTTCAGTTTATTTCATTCGTTATAAAAATATGTCTTGATGTGTATTGTTTATAATTAAGTGTCTAGGAAAAACAGATATAAGATTATTTATGCATAATCTGAAGTGTATCAGTAAATTGATCTTAAACTTTCAACTATAAGATAATAATTATATGCTCTTGTATTGAACTTTGTAACTATATCTTTTCTGATATGCATATAGTCAAAAACTATCGTAAAAGATTATTCATAAACGATTTTACATACTTCTGACATATAGAGTAACGGAGTAGATGACTAGAAACAACACTATATTTTTTCGAGGAATATAATAGTTCCAGTACTATTTGATATTGTTACTGGTATTAACATTACTATTGACGATATTAATACTAAAGAAATAATACGTGTCACATGCCTTCATCAAATAGATTCGAATTTTTTAACCTCCATTAAACTTTAGACGAAATCGTTATTTTCTCGTGATAGTCGTTTTTTAAAAGAAAATATCCGACCGAGAAGCTTTGAGAAAGTAATGATTTTCTTCTAAAAGTTAAACAATAGTTGTTAACATTTACTTAACACATTAAGATATGTTGCGATGCTCAATGTCTGTATTAATCTTCTTGTGATATTTTAGATCATTCATAAGCATGAAGGTTTTTGGATCTACACAAAGTTTATTACTGAAAAATGTATATCTTAAAAAATATTATAGTAAATTTCTATTCAATGTCCTCTCATTTTTTTTCACTAGGTATTAGAATCATGTCGACTTAATTTGATATCTCGACGAACTGTAGTTAAATTACAATGTACAACAGATATTCGTCCACTTGATAAATTAATTACTAATAAATATTTATCTTTACCACAACCATCAGATAAATTATTGGCAACATACATTTGGATTGATGGAACAGGTGAACAATTACGAGCAAAAACACAAACAATTTCAGAAGAACCACGTAAGATAGAAGATCTTTCATGGTGGACATTCGATGGAAGTTCAACAGAACAAGCTAAAGGTGCAAATTCTGATGTTTATTTAAAACCAGTTGCAATATTCAAAGATCCATTTATGTTGGGTGCAGAAAATAAACTTGTCTTATGTGAAACATATGATTCAGACAAGAAACCTACAAGTAAAATCATGTTTTTCTTTAGAAAAACTGTTTTTTAATTCTATTTGTTTAGAAACTAATTTAAGAGCTGAATGTGAAAAGTCAATGAAAAGTGTAGCTGATCAAAAACCTGCATTTGGATTTGAACAAGAATATACTTTACTCGATCGAGATGGATGGCCTTTTGGCTGGCCTAAAAATGCTTTTCCTGCAGCACAAGGTAAAAAAAGAATAATCGATGAATATTAAGAATGAATAGAATCTATTTGAAAACTTTAAATCTTCTTCGAAATTTTTTTTTTCTCTTTTGTTGTTCAAATGAATTATTCAAGTAATCTTTTTCATTTTTATTATTTTAGGCCCATATTACTGCGGTGTTGGTGCGTGTCAATCATATGGCCGTGATTTAGTCGAAGCACATTATCGTGCTTGTCTCTATGCAGGTCTCGATATTTTTGGATCAAATGCTGAAGTAATGCCAAGTCAATGGGAATATCAAATTGGTCCAACACGAGGAGTTGCTGCTAGTGATCAATTATGGATTAGTCGTTTTATTCTTCATCGAATTGCAGAAGAATATGGAATTCAAATTACTTTTGATCCAAAACCAATAGAAATAGGTGATTGGAATGGAGCTGGTTGTCATACTAATTTTTCCACTGAAGCAATGGAAAAACCAGGTGGACTTAAGTAAGTTCTATTATATTATTTTTTTTACTTGAAGTAAATTTTCTTATGACATAAATGAATTAAGAATTTTGTTTGAGTCGATTTAGTTTAAATGAGAAGAGATTTTATGTAAAATTATTTTTCGAATTTTAGATTAATAAAAGAAGCTGTCGAAAAATTATCTCACCGACATAAAGTTCATATGAAACATTATGATCCATGTGGAGGTTCGGATAATAAACGTCGTCTAACTGGTAAACATGAAACAGCATCATATGAAGAATTTTCATCCGATATAGCTTCACGAGCTGTTAGTGTCCGAATTCCACGTCAAGTTGCAGAAAAAGAATGCGGATATCTTGAAGATCGACGACCATCAGCTAACTGTGATCCATATGCTGTATCAAATATTCTAGTCAAAACTATTTGTCTCAATGAAACTACGGAAGAACATTGAAATTAAAATATATTTATATTATTTTATTTTCAATCTAGCAAATATATATATATATTCAACTATCATTATCGAAATTATACAAGAAGACTAATGAAGAAAATATTTATAACTTTTTATTAAAGATAGATAGAGACCTGCAGTTTTCACCATTCAAAAGAGATAATAGAGGGACTTATATCTATCTATTAAAAAAGCAAAGTTGTAAACCTATTTTATTTAGTCCTGCAACGGAAAAAATATCAATACACTCGATAATCTATGTTTTCAATGTTTCTTTCGTGTATTAATCTGAATCAAAATGATTATAACTCTATGAAGGAAGTAAAATAAAGATTTCGAATTCTATTTTTATAATCTAAAATTACTGCTATAAACTATCAACAATGAAATCTTCAGCTACCAGATATGCAATTAAGTCATGAATCGAGAGACTATGTAAGGTTTATATATTTGTATTTTATTAATCAATGAACATGTACTGATAAATTTTACAAGAGCTACAATTGTATTTTTCGTCTCGAATCGAGAGAAATAAACATGGTTTTATTTATTAATGAATTATATCCAATTTGATATTGTCTCATCATTTAACACTAGAATCTTTTATAAAATTCGTGCGATTTCTTAGATTTTATTTCGAAAGACCTATGTAACGAAGAACAATAAAAGTTTATTTATGAACTTGTATGAATTGCAAATATAATTTTTATTTAGAACATGAAAAGAGTAGGGTCATGTCAAGAGGAATACATGTATTTGGAAACAACAAAGAGATAATCTCAACTTTTGGATTGTTATGTCATTCTAAGAGTTAAAACTGTTTAATTTCTTCTATTCACTTTCGATATCTTGTAATATACAAGAGCTAATAAGTACTCATCAAATTCTAGATCGAGAAGGTAACCATAAGGCTGCAGCCATTATTGCATTATTTAATATAATTTGTTTATTATTATTATTGTTATTTAATTGAGATGACTGAATTTGTTTTTTAACAACATCAGTGGTATTATTTGACAAAAATATTATTATTTATTATTTTCTGTATTAATACTGTCTAACCATGAATGTTGTTTTAATATATAAAGTAAAATATTGCTAATATTTCAGAAAAATTTATTCGACAACACATCAGATTCTAGTAACATTCGTCGACCATAAAATCAATACTCTTAATTTTTTCTTCCATATATTCTTCTAATTCTGTGTTCTTTATTATGTGAATTCGGTAACAGCTTATAAGATATCTTCATTTAATTTTATGACCCAATGACAATATAGGTTTTGAGCAAAAATAAATAAAAAAGAAAATCACTCAACATTTGTCTATTATGACCGAGAACAAAAGATTCATATCTACTACATATCTTTATGTCGCTACAACAATTTTAACAAGACTGTTGTGTACAGTTGTTATGTTTGTTCTGTGATTTTGTAGTTCACTTAAATCTTTTTCATTTTTTTTCTTCCAACAAGTAATTGCACCATCATATGAATCGAATGACAAAACAAACACTTACTCATTCGTTCGAAAGAAAAAACAACAGTACATCATATAAACCAACATACAAAGCTACACAGCACACCTTTCAGCAGCAGTCTATAATGGCAAATCCAACCATCCCTACCTTCTTTACTTTACCGGTAGAACTTGTCTACCGAATTCTGGATCATCAATCGGATCTTACGATGCTATGCTCAATGAGAAATGTATGTCAACGGTTCAACAGCATCGTCGACAGTTATGATCGATATCAGGTAATGTTTTTTCCACCATAACAGTGTAGTTTTTATGTATAGTCCCTCAAATTATTTTTCATTCCTAGAATCTCTATCTAAATAGAATAACTTCAATATTATATATGAATAAACTTTGTCACTAAAAATAGTTTATCAGTTATTACTCTCTTCCCAAAAATTCATTTTTTCATCATGATAATATAAAAATAATTTGTTTTTCTCTTTCTATTCAATCTCTTTTGAATACTCCACGCTTCAAACCAGGTATGATGTCATAAACATATAACGTTTAGATACGAAGGAAAGAAAAAGAGACAACAACGTGATTTGCTTAACACGTGTATCTAAACATGTTTTTTAAATACTATTTCGATCATAAAAATCAGATTTTGAAAGAAATGAATGATGTATAAATTAGTTTATCTTGTTAACGATGACGCCGTAGATATTCCCTTGGGACGTCTTCAACAAATATTTCTTTGAGAGCATGCGAGACTGGTTATAGATGATAGTGGATTTTAATTTTTAAGAAAATTGATCAACAATAATATCCACATTCTCATTCAA
>CAJNOI010001461.1:0-14874 GCA_905250115.1 Adineta steineri | reverse complement strand
TTCCACATTTTTAGCCCCAACGGGGCTGCGCTGATAAGCTTTTTTATTCTGTAGTAAATAAAAAATACAAACAAATCAATATTAAAGAAGTACTAATCAAATATCTATTTGAAATATATGTTGAATATTTCTAACATCTAGTGTTACTGAATGGTCTTCAAGACGAATTGTTCGAATTTCAGCAATTTTAGCTAAGTCTTTAATAAGATTTTTTGTTGCATTTTTCACATATATCGTATTATCCATCCAAAAATACACTGGCTCTCCTTCATAATCTTGCGGTCGTTTACGTAGAAAATCACGAATAGGTTTTTTGTAATCTATCAACATGTTCCATAAAGAGTTGTGCCAAGAGTGTCGCTTTCGTCCCACGGTCTAGTTTATCAAAATCTTTGGGAAGTTCTTTCAATGGATCTGTTGGATTAAAGACTTCGATCATAACAGTAGCATAATTATTTTTTTCTAAACAACTTTGTAGTTCATTATCTATTTTCCCGCTGCTCTTATCTGGAGTAATCGATGATGAGTCATTTTGATCTTTCGAAAAATCTATGAAAACAAACAAATATTTATATCAATTTAATTCATCTTCATCTTATAGAAATTATATATTAACAAAATAATTCACAATAATATTCATTATTAGTAGAAGTTCTGATCAAAAAACGACCGAATCATACCATTTAGTGTTCGATCAGTGGCGACAGCAATTCCATATAGAAACATGAGCGAGACGATTGTGTTGATATTGACCATTTTCTTTTGTCACTATTCGATGAATGGGACTGGATATATATAAATAAATTTTCAAGGAAACACCAATATTCATTCTTCATTGAAAAATAATTTTGTAATGAATTACTCATTCATCGAAATTCTCTATCACTAATTTTTCTTTAAGATGATTTGTCTGTTCATTTATATAGTGTGACAAATTGTTCAACTATAATACACACGTATATAAATATCCATTCGAATGATTAGTTGATCATAGAATAATCCAAAATGATATTTCAATGGTTTATACTTTCGATAATTCATTTATTGATACAAATTGAAAGCACTAATTCCATAGGTAAGTTAAACAAAAAACTAATCTTTTTCCTTTTCTCAAAATCATTTTCTTCGTTTTTAAGCTTATTCTTCAAACAGACGTAATATTACATCATCCAATATTCAGAACACGAATGACACTTATTATGAAAATAATATCTTTGGTTTATCAATAAATAAACCTGATGGATGGTATTCAATGACATCAGCGGAAATACGGTGGGCATTCGAAGATTCGATTATTGAAAATATACCTTATCATAATAGCTCAGTTGATCCATGGATAAAAAGTATAAAACAGGAAATAACACCAATTTTTGTTTTTATAGAAGATCCGTCTGAGATAACAAAAAAGAACGCCAGTACAAGAATGGTTGGATGGATTGTGAATAACACTCGTAAAATGCGTATTGAAAACGATTGTGATGCTTTATTTGAATGGAGGGATACTTTTTCTATTACCAAGTACAATTCAATTATCAGTATTGATTGTCATGACGTTATACTAAATAAAAAAATATATTTTATGCAAGAATTGATCATCAATGCGCCAAATTTACCGACGTATAGAGAAACTCATTATGCTACAAATGCGGAAAATGATTATTTTTTCATCTTTGTACTAACGTATAACAATATTACCGTCAAGGATAAACTTGACCATGCTATACATAGTCTAAAATTCTTCAAAGAATAAATGTTTTTGTTTTTTTGTTATTGAAAATAAATTTATCTTTTGGGTCAAATAAGAAAACATATGATTCTTGTTTTAAATAATCAAAGATTTGTGTAATTAGTCAATAAATTCACCGTTATACTAATTGGAATTCTATTTGATCGATAATGTTTAAAAAAAGAGACGTTCGCTACAATTAATCTTGGCGATGATACGAGTGACATTTGCGTTGAATTAAAATAGTTATCAAATATCAATGATTTTATTGTTGTGCATTTGTTTTTCGTGTTCTGCCTTATTATATAGTGATGATGCATTTTACAAGTATTTTATAAATAGGTTTTTTACTCGTGTGGTCTCTTATCGTGTATTGTTGAAAAAAGCAACTAAAAAAAATGAAAATTTTCTATTTATTAATTCTATTATTATATTTTTTAAGTAAGTTCATATGTTAAAAAAATGATTTAGACAAGAGTATTTTTCTTTTAGAATGTCAATCAATCGGTTTATGGAATGATACTTATGCTAAAGGCCACGTTGTTCGTGTAGAAGATATGGATGTTTATACAGTTGGTAGTGATACAAATTCATTAAAAGATTTATCTATAATTGTTTTTTATGATATTTTTGGATTTAATATAAGTCAAACACGTGTATTTTGTGATCGACTTGCTGCTGAATATGAAGTTCAAGTTGTTATGCCAGATTTTTATCGTGGTCAATCGGCATCAGTAACAACACCTCATTTAATAGCATGGGTTGCTCAAGTTGGTAATTGGTCTCAAGTATCAATTGATTTGATAAATATTGCTTCTTGGCTTCGAAATACGTCATCATCATCTCGTCGTATTGCAGTCATCGGTTTCTGTTGGGGTGGTCTACAAGTTGCTCGTGCTTGTTCGAATCTATCGAATCTCTTTTTTACTGGTATTTCTGTTCATGGTGCATGGTTGACAGAAGAGGAGGTTAATAATTTACAACAACCAGTCTTTTTTATAGCTGCTGGTGATGATCCACCATTGCAACCCAATATTTCGACTGTTATAGAACAATCGACAAGTTCAAGAGTATCTAGCCAATGTCAATATGAGACATATTCAAGCATGACACATGGTTTTGTATCAATGGGTGCTAATTATTCAGATCCATACAATGTAGAAGCTATTAATAAAGTACATACAAGTGTTAAGATGTTTCTTGATAAAATTTCTCGTAATTCATCATCGATCATGTCTTATTCTCGAGAGATTTTATTGTTCTTTTTTCTTTTTCTTCTATTTAATGATAATATAAAACCATACTGAAGTAATAAAAAAGATGTATTAACAAAGATTTGTTATTCGACTTGTAAAGATGTAATGCGTGTTCTATAGATCCATCTTGAGGGTGTATGTGGTCATGCAATATAATCCTTCTACCCTCACCCACATTCTCAAAATTAAATATGACAGAGATGCTACAAGATTGAAGTTAGTTCTTGTTGTATTTGAATCCTCTAGAAATGTTTATTATCAGTACGGAATCAATGAAAAATCTTTTATAGACAATATAAATCGAATCATAAAGATAAAGATCGTTAATATTAACTGCTCTTATTTTTCCTGACGAAGTCTTTGTACAAATATTTCGATATACGAACAAATTCGATTTATTTCGTGGCTTTTATAATTTAAATTCACGTCTCAACCGTCTTGTTAATCAAACACGGATTTACTTTCATAATGAATTAGACGAAGAACATCGTCAAAGGATTCTTCCATATATTCATCCACAACAAATATTTTCTTTTCATATGAATGAACAAGAATTTCGATATTCAAAATTAAATAAATGCGTCAATCTTCGTGAATTAGAATTTCACACACGTCGAGGTTATACTAATATTATGTATGACCATCCTGACTTGAAACATGTCAAACCATCAGTGTTTCCACATTTAAGGCAGTTAATAATTCATATTCAGACAGGTTCAAGTAGATATCCACAATTGTGTAAAATGATATTTGGTAATGAGTTTTCAGTGTTACGAACCGTGCATTTGCCATATGCTAATAGAGGATATGAATCTTCAGTAAAAACATGGTCAACTAGTTTAAAGTATCTTACAATTGGCTGCTGTAACAAATCGGTATTTTATTCGTTACTTGAAAATTTACCAAATCTTAAGTATTTTGAATGCAAATTTGGTATAGATAATGGAACAGGAATGAAAAAACCAAATTTATCATTAACAGGTATAACATTGACAATGTATTATGAAATACCATCAAGCAGTTATTATCATTCAAACACGAGTTTGGAGACATTAATAGAACTATATAAATATTTACCAAATTTACAACGCACACTTCTATTTGTTTCTGACCCTGATTCATTAGTAAGGATAGTTGATAAGTTAAATCGTATCCTATCAAACTGTCCAAAATTAAAAACATTAGATTGTGTTATTACTTATTATAATGAATGTTCAATATCCATCAATGATATTAAACAGCGTTATTCATTATTTCAAAATTGTGAAGCCTCTACTTGGAAAGATGGAGGAGGAATAGGATATAGGTGTCGAATAGTTCGATATAATTAACGTATCAAAAATATTACGATAAATCAATCTAAATTTTTTTGTTATTCTTCATCAGGGACTTATCATTTCTTTCTATTCGAAGACATTTATATATTCGAAATGATATCATTTTATTATAGATAAAAGATTCTCTAAAAAAATAAATCCAAATTAGATGTGCAAGTCGCATTGTCGATACAAAGACTTGAGCACTATGCTAATATTTGTCAAAATCGACGCTCACTAAAGTTGTCTTTTGTTTAAACATTGTTGTAATTTCTTTAAATGTAAGCCTTCGTTTTCAAACACATATTTCAGTTAGATGAGGGTGTAGGTGACTGTCCTTTTAAATGAATCATGGTGACCTACAACCAATCTCACACCCACACCCTCTTGTTCGAACAGAAAAAACAAAGCTCCTACGATATTCTTAAATCAATAGCTATTTCTTGTTCATTGATACAGTTCTTTCGTTCTCATAAATTTCTCGTAATCACTTAACAACAAAACGATGTATGAGAAAGAGGAACAACATTAACTGAATAGGTCATGTTTCTATTTTAATTCCATTTCAATGATAAAGTATCGGTGGCATATTCAATTATGAAATAATCGCATAGATAAGGATAAAAATGTTGGAAAGAATAAATATAAAACGAAATCATTTCGTTTTGTCACGAACGTTATTAAGAAATTTGTTTGTATTGATCCGTTTCTTGCTCTTCACAACAGTGATTTAAAAAGGAACTAGTTGAGGCAAGCTAAAAAAGATTGCAAAAATACGCCATTGCTGTTATAAATAGAAGTTGTGAGTCTTCTTACCATTTAGAAAACAACAATTATTACTAAGTTTATATTTAGCATCAAACTATAAAAAGGACCAAATGAGTGGATCAGAATCTAATCCAAAAGTTTCTTTATCATTAAACACGACCAAAACACCATCGGATGCTATTCAACCAAGGCGACGGATGGGTGGAAATTATTCGCTTCTCTATTTAGATGAGTGTATGGATGAAGCAAATCAAGAATATCAAAATATTTTGGCACAATTAAAAACCAATACTGACAATGTTAATATCTTTAAGCAGCGAGACGAATGTATTGACTTTCTTACAGATGCTGAAAAAAACATCAAGTCTTTTCTTGTTGTCGAGAATGCTACGGTTCAACAAATAATGCCCCTCATTGACAATATCCAACAATTGCATAGTGTTTATATCTTCAGTAAAATTAAATGCCAACATGAAGAATGGACAACAAAATGGCGAAAAATCAGAAGCGTTTATACCAACATCGATGACTTATGCAAAGCATTACAACTGGATATCAAGAAATGCAATCAAGATTCGATCGCCATGAGTTTTATCACGGTAGATGAAATGACTTCAACTGACAATTTAAATCAGTTGGAACCAACATTTATGTATACTCAAATATTCAAGGAAATTCTTCTTGATATGGAACATAATAAACAGGCTATCAAAGAGTTTACTGCTTACTGCCGACGAACTAACTCTGGATTGACAACGAATATTGATCAATTTGAAAACGAATACCATCCTCAATCAGCTATTTGGTGGTATACTTCTTCTTCATTTATCTATTCTATGCTGAATTATGCTCTTCGCTCTATGGAAGCCGAAATAATTATTAATATGGGCTTTTTCATTCATGACCTTCATCAACAAATCCAGCAACTACACCAACAACAACTTAGTAGTCATCACGATAAACCATTCATAGTTTACCGAGGACAAGGTCTATCCAAAGCAAATTTCGAAAAACTACAAAAAACAAACGGTGCTTTACTATCCTTTAATAACTTTTTATCTACTAGTACGAAAAAAAACATCTCCCTAGTATTTGCTAACAGCGCGTCAGACAATGTGGACATGATAGGCATTCTTTTCAAGATGTTAATTGACCCTCGTGTTAAATCAGTGCCATTTGCTTCCATCAAACAGACAAGTTATTATAACGAAGAAGAAGAAATTCTCTTTTCAATGCACACCGTCTTTCGAGTCGGTGCAATTAAACAAGTAGACAACGAGAATCAACTTTATCAAGTTGAATTAGAATTAACTTCGGATGATGATCAACAACTACGAGTACTTACTGATCGGATACGAGAAGAAGTTGGTGATAGTACTGGATGGAAAAGTTTAGGTAACTTATTGCTTAAAATCGGACAATTAGATAAAGCTGAAGAACTTTATAATGTATTACTCGAACAGACATCTGATGAGGATGGACAAGCGACTTATTATAATCAACTGGGATTTATCAATTCGAATCAAGAAGATTATGAAAAGGCTATTTGGTATTTCAAACAAGGACTAGAAATTCAACAAAAAACTCTTCCCTTAAATCATCTTTATTTGGCTACTTTATACAACAATATCGGTTTGGTGTATTATAACATGGGAGAGTACTCGAAAGCGCTTTCATATTACGAAAAAGCACTTGAAATTCGACAAAAAACTCTTCCTGCAAATCATCCCTCATTGGCTTCTTCATACAACAATATTGGTAGTGTATATAACCGGATGGGAAAGTACTCGAAAGCAATTTCTTTTTATGAAAAATCACTTGAAATTCAACAAAACACTCTTCCATCAAATCATCCTTATTTGGCTATTTCACACAATAACACCGGTAGTGTGTATTACAACATGGGAGAGTACTCGAAAGCGCTTTCGTCTCACGAACAAGCACTTGAAATTCAAAAAAAAACTCTTCCTTCAAATCATCCCTCATTAGCTACTTCATACAACAGCATCGGCTTGGCGTATAACAAAATGGTGGAGTACTCGAAAGCACTTTCAGCGCATGAAAAAGCATTTGGAATTTGTCAAAAAACTCTTCGTTCAAATCATCCTCATTTCGCGCAGTCATACAACAACATCGGTAGTGTGTATTACAATACGAAAGACTATTCGAAGGCTCTTTCATTTTTCGAAAAAGCACTTGAAATTTGGCAAAAAACTCTTCCTTCAAATCATCCTTTGTTGGCTACTTCATACCACAGCATTGGTACGGTTTACAGAAATATGAAAGACTATTCAAAAGCACTTTCATATTATGAGCATGCTCTGGACATCAGACAACGTGTATTACCTCCAACTCATCCTGATATAAAAACTACGATGGAAAGTATTGAAGTTGTAAGAGAAGTTATAAAGAATATTTGATAAATAAATACAAGAATTTAGTATTCACTTATGTTTGAACTAATCCTACTTTTTTGTGTCTCGCACGTGCATACAGAAAACAACTTTATAAATAATTAAAACGTAATGAACGAAGGCGATTGATAAGATAATACGCACACATAAAAATATGTATAAATGATCTTCTCAGATATATTTACATTTCTAATTCTTTACGAGAGTATTCTCTGTAATAAAAGAAGAATAACTTATAAGAAATTGTTATTACACTGTTTCATATCTTACTAATTAATTGAGCGTGAGAATGCTGATCTCTTATTCACATTCGCCTGCCACTCTAAAGAAAAGAACCGCGTAAGCATTTACAAACTTTGCTCCTCATATTCATTTATTCATATAATGAACACGACAAAGAAAACAGTCGTCTCAATCGTGCAGACAGCATTTGCTGAAACAAACAGAGAGTAAAATAAGTTTTATCTTTGAACTAATAGAATCAAAAAGATCACTCATGGATAAATATATGTCTTTTTACAATGCTTGCTAATTCCATTACAATAGTTTTAAGAGTTTAGTATTGGCGAAATAGTAGTTGCAACGGGAGTATCAGCATTTCATTGTCTAAAGAACAGTAGTTTCATAAACATGCTCTTAACTCTAGTTCGATAGGACGATAGACAAAAATAGTATATGTAAAATGTACTGCTTGTATATGAATAATAGATCAGATTTGCAACTGTTGCGATTAATTGATCAATCACATAACTCTCGTCAGTTATCGGTCGCTTCATTGCAGATTTAATAGTATGGTACAGGGAGTTCGCGGACCAGATTAAAGTTATTATGAATAAATAGAGAACTTGCAGAAGCAACATGTTCGTTAATTGAACACTTGCTCTATCGAGCGGCTGCCTGTCTTGTAATTGAGTAAGTGTCGCAAGTTGTAAAGAATTTCTTTGCAGTGGTCTGACGCCTAGTGACCGAATGTTTCGATAGGTTTTAAATCCAATTATCGATAAAACGCAAAGTGGTAATAGCATTCGTAAAACAGGATTTATAAAGTAACTTTGATAATTAAAATAAAACTTTCCGTCTGCTAAACACAGCGGTCTAGGAACAATACTAATATAAATTAAATCAGGTATATGAATTACGCACGAGAAGAGTGTTACCAGTAGCATACAAATTTTTGCCACTTTAAGGGTACTCCAATGACGATAACGTGCACGACGAGAGGTCAACAGAAATCTGTCGATAGATGCTAAGCACATTATTAACATTGAAGTTGTGGTAAATACATCCGTTAAATATGGTTTCAGTTTGCACCAAACAATAGATGATTTCGTGCCATCGTTCATATATACATTGCCAATCATAGTTGGAAGTATATGTACCAGTATTGCGAAACAATCGAAAATGTTTGTTATAATTAGGTAATAGGGACATGGATTATCTTTTAATTTAGGAATAAATAAGAGAATATTAAATGAATTACCTATTAGTCCAGTGATTAAGAGGAAGCCAAATCCATATATGTTAGTATATTTAAATATAGCGGCTAATTTTAATATATATGGTGAAGGTGACCACATATTATTGTTGGAGTTATGGAAAACAGTCTCTAAGAAGAGCGCTTCCTTTTATAAACTTCGTAGATGTGAGTGACTTCTGTTTCCTTAAAAATATGAGATAAGAAAATTGATTGACAGGTCTATTGCGAATAAAGTTATTTTTATCTTATAAGAACATCTGCTACTTTATTACAAAGATAAATAATATATTGCAATGAATTCATTTATGTAATGTGGGAAGAAAGCACACAGAATCTTTAACAGAGACTCTACGGGTACAACAAATATTTCATCAGGGAGTGGCAGTAAGACAAAAATTGAGATATATTTTTTATTAGATTATTGGGAAACTTGAATGAATGATCTTTTTATTGTAATACATATAACTATGTAGAAGAATCTGGTTAAAAATCATATATTTTTTTCTTAATCTAAATATAGTATAGAATGAATATACTTTGAGAATAGTAAATATCTATTCATCACGCCCATCTTGAGGGTGTGGGTGTGGGTGGATATTGGTATATGATTCGTCGTTCATCCACACCGACACCCTTGTATTATTCATATTTAATAATATGATAGTATGTTCTAGACTGAAGATTTTCATCTTTATTCATCAAATAACAATATGAGTAAATCAACAATAATTCAACAACAAACTCGTCAAGCTATTAGAGCCGCTACTGCTAATGCTACCATCCATCTGAATGTAAAAAGTTACCAATCAAAGGAGATCGGTATAAGAGTGTTTATTTTGTCCGGATATTGATTTTTGTGAATTACGTAAATCTACTAGCAAACCAAATCATGATTCAGATCATCTATTATTGTGTATTAAAGATCCAAGTGTATATCAACGTTCAGTGTACATGTCTAATCGTAGTCGATTATGCCATGACGGAATTAAATGCGATTCATGTCTTATAAATCCAATTATTAGTATTCTCTACGAGTGCTATTGTGGAATGAATTTATGTGAAAAATGTGAATTTATTGGTATACATGATCAAAACCATCATCGAACAAAAATAACAGTGCCAATAGATTTTAATCAGAAACAGACAAATCATGTCATTTTTTAAAACTTCAAGTCAAACCAAAATTCAAATCGATTATAACCAAGTTTTTTATTCTTAAAAGATGAAGATATGACAATTTCATTCTATTTCAAACGAAAATCAGTTTTTAATCAAGTTTCATAATAAGTGAAAAAACATAAATCAACTTATTTTCATTTAAAATTTTATTGGAAAATGAGATAAAAAAATGAAAACTGAAAAAAGACTTTCAAGGTTTCTAAAATCCTTGATATTCTTTCCAGTAAAATTTAGTTAGTAAAAATAGTTGTTGTTCTTAATCATTTTTTCCTGTGACATTTCAAAATACAAAATCAAAATTGAAGTCTCCTGAGTGGATGTGTGTGTCTATGTTCTTTTAATCATACCTGCACCCTGCTTACTTCCTAACTCTTCTAACTTATCATTTTATACATTACCACACTCCATACCTACTCTGTTCTGTTAAAAACAACTCACCAGACCGATTAAAAAAAGTGTGCATCGTCGTTACTATGGCTTTCAGTCATCATACATTATTCTCTTTCATCCATTCTCTTAAGTCATGCATACATTATTGAGTCATTCACGCATGATCAGAATTCCTGAGTCATCAGTTTATGGTCAAGTATTGTTGTTTAACACGGAGAAGCAAACTGATTTCTATACTGGAAATCAAAAGAGATTAATAGACATAAATGACAATTATCACTACTATATAGAGTTAATTTTCAGAATTATTGGATATATAATCAAAAAGAAAAAAACTATTATACGCTAATTCGATTTCTATGAACTTTACACTGAAAGAATAGTGCAAAGATGTTAAATTTGTAGAATTTTGGTTATTTGAAGTACGCTTAAAATGAAGGGTGAACAAACTGATTTCTGTATTAGAAACCCATATATATATATATATATGTGCTTTGATGTTTGCAGAGATTCATTCGTTTCACTTCAAATAAATGAATTTTATCTTTGCACTCACTTTTTAAAAAAAATCTGTATGAATCACATCAACTCTGAGTAAATCAAGTGCACGCATGATTTTGTTTTCTTCCAACATGCATACATCTGCACGTTTTTGCATTTGACGTCATCAGACAGAAAACAAAGCCATTTATGGAGTTTTGTTCTTCAGGATTTATTCCCATTGCTTTTTTTTTTGTATATAAATAGTTTGTAATGAGATTTGATATAGCAGGAGCTAAATTAAAACAACTCTTATCATAATCGACTAGTCATACACAATATCGTAGTTTGTTCTTTTTAGATATTCAAACGATCGCTTATTTTATTCTCTTAACTACTCTCATCAAAATGACAACCATTCTTTTCGAATCAACCAACAAAAAAATCAAAAGCAAAGAACTATCCAAGACACTAGTCCGACTCCTTTACGGTGTTCATGACTTAGATGCTGCTCTCACCCGATTCAATACAATTTATTCAGACGACATGACAGAAACCAATGATATACTAGCAGAGTTCGATGCTCATGTTGGCGATTGTAGTTGTCATCTACGAGCTCAGATGCTTTTGAGTCTTACATGGTATTATCGCGAGTCAAAAAGACGTGAATGGATTCATGATGCCATCGAAGCATTGAAGAATATTAAGAGTAATATTATCACTATGTACTCCGATATTCATCGAGCGCATGGTGTCGTTCGATCGTTAGGTTTCTCTTCGTTAATTTCACTCGATGATCTGTTTGATCGTATTGGATGCACATCTTTGTTCAAAATACTTGACAATCAATCATCTAAAATCAACTCATATAGCAAAGATGAGAAATCAATTGATACTAATCCAACTATCGGACATCAAAATCGAAAAGTGACAGGTGACAAATGGAACTTGTCCGACTACCGTATGGTAACTCGATTTCTATCGTCATGTCGTCTCTTGTCACTCTATAAGACGGCAACTCTTGAGCCTGGTGCCACTCATATCTCATACCGACTTGATCCTCTAGTTGTTTTTTCTGAGAACAAGAAGCAACTTGATCAGCTCGATCTCTTGACAAACCTCATCACTCATCATGATCTACCCTCTCGCACAACACTCATTAATGAGATGGAGAACATGCAAATATATGTAACAGAACTTACTTCTGATTGGATAAGTAGATTATCGGATGAAATAGGTCTTGGAGAGCCCATTCAAAGGTGAGTTATATTCATCATGTAATGCGTTTTTTTCATGATTTGTGTTTACAGACTTCTTCAAAGTAGTACTCGACTTTCAGTACGAAAACTTCGTTGTATACCAGCATATCCATCTCTTCTCGTCATACGTTTTGAATGGCTCGTCACAAACATTCCAATTTTTCTTGTGGTTCGTCGTTTCTGTACTCAAGGTATATTTACCTTTATTTTGTTTTTTCTTCTTACTATCTGACTAGAATATCTCAAAATGTTCAGATAGAATTCTCAAGTATCGAGTTCAACATTAGGCAAGAATGAAAAGTAATTGTGTGAGAGACATTTGGAATTGTTTGACATATTTTCAGACTTCAAACTGAAAGGTATAATAATTGAATAGATGACATGTACGAGACCGAGAGCAATAGATCAATTAATCATTTCTATATTTAAATATTGTTATACGAAAAGAAGCATATTACAGTCAGAACGAGAAAATATAGAAATAATTCTACATAGTCCATCACAGAGCGTTTGATGTGATATTTAATTTCTTTGTATCTTTTATTAGGCTATCACAACGCATTTTATCGCATCTCCGTCAAACCTACTGCAGTTCGTCACTATATTGAAGCTGTACGTCAAAATAATGCTAAGATCGTTGATCACGGCAATGTCGATTGGTTTGACGTTACTCCGGTGTCTCTCAACTCAGTTCTTCTTGACGGTTGGGCTCGTCAACCTCATGTAATTATCATATCAAATTCTATTGCTGGCAGTATGAGTGATTTTCATATTCGGATGGGCGACGATAATCAAAATGGAATCCATAATGAATCATGTCCTGAATATGACATGTATGTCAAAAATGAGCTCTCTACTCTTAATTTTTCAGCAGCCATCATGAACTTCTTCACCATTCACGACCAATATCCATTCGATTTAGGTGCCAACGAGAACGAATGGGATGTGATTGAAAAGATTGTCGACTCAACTCTTGATCATGAAGCTGCCACGATCTATCGTCAAACAGTCGATGAATCACATAAATCCAACGACGGACGTATTTCTCTCGGTTTCTTGAGCTTCCAACATATGTTCGCAGAATTCCCCATCGTTATTGCCCGCCAGACAGAACAGATAATATTACACAATGAAAAACCTGCTCCGTATGGATATCGGTGGGCTAACGCTAGTCATGCGGTTGTTAACTCAAGTTATAGCAAAGTAGAGGAAAATGTGTGCATTAGAAAGTAGACTGATCTATATATAGTTCGAATGTAAAAATTAGTTGATTGTTTCTTTGTAATAATGAATAAAAAAATAAAAATATTGAATTAATTTACGGATGCATTTTGTATTCTGATTTAAGTTGTGTACTAATCAAGCTCAAAGTATTTAAGAAAAATAAATGCCAAATCCAGTGAACGAAAAACAAGATATATTAAAGACAAAGTATGATTAGTAACATATCAAATAAAACTCAATAAAACTTGAAGAAAAATAGCTGAAGTTTGAAAAAAGTAATATTAAATATAAGAACAGATATTCGACTTGATTATAAACTTTCTGAATAAAAATATTCGAACGAATTGAAAGTCAGAAAAAAGATATTAAATCTTGAAGATGAATGTAAATGTGAGTATGGATCATACTTTCATCTCACACCCACACCGTCAAGATAACATTTCAATATAATGCAGATTTATGTTTAAAAAACATATATCGTCTCTGAGTTTTTGATACTCTGCTCTGTTGAATTAATTATTATTGAAATAAATTACAAATTATTAATACATAATGCATATCGATCTTCTCAGTTACTTGTAAAAAATCTGGATATAAATAATTATAGATTTTGAAGTATCTTATTAAAATACAATTTAAATCAGAAGGATTCACCTTGTACGATTTTTTGTTGTACATGTGTGTTTATTCTTCTACTTTATTCGAAAGTCCTTTTTTTGCAAACAAACTAAAAACTCTTCTTATATTCTATTAGGCAAATAGAGTTATTAATAATAATTTTACATCAATCAATCATCTTATTGATCAACAGTGCCAAATTATAACATTAGACAGTGATTGAGGGTGTGGGTATTTTATGCATCACATATCCACACCCACCCACTCTTAACCCTCAAGGATTACGCTAATGGCTTTAATATGAAGAGATAGAATTTTGTACAAATAATAAAATATCACAACATAAATGAATACAATAAAAAAGGATAGCATTTCATCAATTCAGAGTTGATACCACACCATCAAGAACGGATATCCATATGTACATTTTGTCTCAAGGTTAGTAGATCTCAGGAAATTACAGGAAATGTTCCGAGTTTTGACATTTTTCCAGAGAACTTTCTGATTTGCCGATTTATTCTATACTTTTTCGGATTGTAATAATGTTTTAGATCTTATCTTCGATGTGTTTGATTACGATATCTAATCGAAATTTTATTAGTAATTCAAACATTATTTTCATCCTTTTAAAACTGTTCCATACTGCATAGCTTTGAAACTAATAACAATAAACACATCCGTGAATTTAAATTATTTTCGAAATTAACTAAACACACTCTATTGTCGTAAAAAGTCATCTAAATAAACAGTTTCTTCGACATGTATTG
>CAJNOI010001460.1:0-14875 GCA_905250115.1 Adineta steineri | reverse complement strand
TTGAATTTTATTTATAATATTTATATTACCAATACATGGTAAAATATCTTGAACTTTTTCTATTTCATTTTCTTTGCATAAGTTATATAATAAATTAATAATATTTGAAATATTTTCTTTATTATTCATTAATATTAATGGTAACATGGTATAATAAAAACCAAACAATTAAATTAAAAATAAAGTATTTATATGTTTATTTATTTATTTAATCTATTGTATATACTAAATAGAAAAAATAAAACAAAAATAATATTTATACTTTAATATATTATTTTATCCTAATATGAAAATATGTAAATCTAATATGTAAGGAAAGTTTGGATGTTAGTATCATTAATATTTCTTACCTGTATTTATATCCTCAATTTCCTGCGCATCACCGGATACTCCTGCTAATATGTATATAGGTATAAAGATGTATACTATATCTTCTGTTATTTCACAATATTGCTAAAATAGATAATAAAAAGAATATATTATTCAAAACAAAATAAAACAGCTATGATAAAATCTTAAAAAGATACAAAAAGTTATAATCAAATCTAGGATTTCAAAAAAATTCGATTATGATTATTTTCTTCTGTCATATAAAACAAAATCGAAATTAAAACTGTATCTATATTAGTTTTTATTATGATCGTTGTTAAAAAGATCTAGTTATATATAGTTTTATGCTCATCAGATAGCTAATTCAAGTGTCCATGATATTGAAATTGGCCTAAAGAAAAAAAGAAAATTATATTATTCTATGCCATAGAGTATTTACTATGATGTCTGTTGTTAAGATAAGCTAAAAATCCAATTTTATTTTTGTAAAATAATACTTGCTTTTAGTTGTATTGTTAAGATAAGGCTCGATAGATACAGATTAATTTAATTTGGTAATCTAATACTTACATTAACCTATCACTGAAAAAGGCTTAAAAAAGAATATATTTATATCTATATTACGTTTTTTTAATAAATATATAAAGAATGAATAGAAAGTTTCGATTCCTCTTATAGTAAATCGATTTCTATATAGTGTATTGCTCGAAATGTATGGTTTTGTAGAAGAAAAGAAGAGCTATCATCTGAAAAAACAAATAGTTTGAAATGTCTCAGTTTAAGATAGAGATACGGCTATTTTCATTTGATAATTTTTAAAAGAAATATTTGAGAAAAGTTTTTTGCAATACATCTAAACAATTTCTAAGTTTATTGTGTATATAGCAGACTGATCAGTTCCTTCATCGAAAACAAAAACAAATAAAGAAAAGTTTTTTCACCATATATAACTTTATATTATGGGTGTGGAGTGTGAGTGTCTTATTATCTCTATACTTTCATCCACATCCACACTTTCGTCAAACAACTAAGTACGATGAATGACATAGAGACAAAACAATTATATAAAACTACATTGTGCTGAGGGTCAGACTGAATTCTAACATCGTGAAGAATTGGAAAGATGAGTAGTGCAGGTTTCTATAGTTCATATAAATGTTATCTAATAAATATGATGGAAAAATATTGTGGATGTGATTATACAATAACATATATTATATCTACTTTTGACGTAGATGAGTTAAATAATATAATGTACAGTGAAATAGTTTTGGATACGATATAAATATTATTGCATCGAATACACATGTAAATTATATATATTTACTGGATGAATGATAATAGTCTATTATCAATATCAGTTAGATGAATAATAGAGTGTGCGTGTGGTTGTTATTTTCATCTGATACCCATACCCAAATATAATGAAAAGCGTTAAAAAATTCTCTCTAAAGATGTTATTCGGTATAAAAAGATTTTATGCATTATATATTACTTTTTCTCTTCAAAACTCTTCTATAATGATACTTGTCGCTTGTTAGCCTTTATCTATAAAAATGAAAAATATTTTATTATTTTTGTGATAATTGATCTTATGCTCACAGTTACATTCTATCGTTATCGGTAGAGACTT
Source organism: Adineta steineri (assembly GCA_905250115.1). Lineage (NCBI taxonomy): Eukaryota > Metazoa > Rotifera > Eurotatoria > Adinetida > Adinetidae > Adineta > Adineta steineri. The sequence goes on along the minus strand of CAJNOI010001460.1, from coordinate 12,912 downwards.
GATTACGTATTATTCGCGTATTAATTCGGTGATTTGTAGTTTATTTTGTAAATAAAGACTTTTTTTTTGAATTACCATTAGAAAAAAAATACGGAAAAATTGGATTTATTTTGGATCATGTTACGCATCCGAGCAGCACCTACAGAAATCCTATAATATGACGTACTTGGTCTTTACTTATAAACCTTTTTTATATTATATATACGGAAAAGCGAAGGAAGCTGATTGTCCTTCGAGATAAATGATGTTAAATCTTTATTACAATATAACACATTATGAAAATAGAAAAAATATCTAATAGACATCATGATATAATATATGGATCACAAATAGATAATGAAGTTAATTGATAATACTACTTTTTTTTAATTAAATTTCATGAACATTGTAATATCTAGATATATAGCCTTTAGAATCTCTTTTAGCATGTGTAACATATTCGTCTGGAAAAGGTTTAACTATATCGTCATTATTAAAAATTTTATAGTGCAGGCAGTCAAATTTTATTTTTCACATTCAGTATAGTTTTCTTGTGAGAATTTACACAACCGTAAGATTATAAAAATTTCTAATTTTATCAGTTTCTATTACATTGCATTTAAACTAAATATATATAAATTTATATTTATTCTAGAAAATCAATATATTTTCGTAATCATGACAGATAGTTATATCACTACGTTGAGTCAAGTAATCAGTAAAATCACATTATACGTACCATATTTTACTATTACATTAGGAACGATAGGTGCTCTATGTAATATTCTGACGTTTTCAGCAAAAAAATTACGACAAAATCCATGCGCTTTTTATTTTCTATGTTCATCTGTCTTTGATATTTTGACATTATCAATTTGTGGTACATTGAGATTAATGGTTGATCATTATCAATATGCATTAAATCAAACTGCGATCTTTTGTAAAATACGTGTTTATTTAACTGGTGTTTTTCCTGGAATATCTACGGCATGTCTAGTCCTCGCAACAATTGATCGTTGTTGGTTAACATCAAGTCTGGCCCGATGGCGTCGATGGAGTAAAATTACAATAGCTTATCGTCTTGTAATTGTAGCAATCATTGTATGGTTAATTTCACTTGCTCATATGCTTGTCTTTTATGATTTCTATACGATTAATGGAGTTCCAAATACATGTTCTTCTCAACCAGGTGTTTATTCAACATTTATTAGTGGTTTTCTTGTTATTTGGCTTACAATTATACCTTATATATGTATGTTTATTGCCAGTATGATGACGTTTAGTCATATTAGAGCATCAAGAGAACGAGTTATGGCTTTTCAACAGCAGCAACAACAACAACAACAGCAAGAAGCTCATCGACGAGTTGATCGTCATCTAATACTTATAATGTTTATTCAAGTTATTCTAAGTGTAATACTTCTTTCGCTACGTACTGTTGTAATAGCATATACGTATCTTACAAGAGATGTAGTAAAAGATAGTAGATCACGTGCTATTGAATCATTTTTTTCTCAATTTGGTACTGTTGTTTATTATATTAATTATGCTAAATCATTTTATCTATGTACACTTGCAAGTCCACTCTTTCGTCAAGTATTTTGGAATCAATTAAATCAATTTAAAAATTATATAACTCATTCAACGAGAGGTAAATCTTTCAAGTTTTTCTTTTAATTAACATTAATTATTTTGTTTATTTTTCTTATAGAAAATGCAGTAGTTCCAATATCAATTACTGCTGCAACAAAAAAACGTTCAAATCAGGATGTATTGAATGATTAAGATTATGAAGATTTCTCTTAAGTATCATGAACTTAATTAATGTATTGTCGCACTATTTTCATTTGTAAAAGTTCTTTTAAAAAAATTAATCAATTTATATTATTCTCTTGATGTTGTTTGTCTTTATTTTAATAAATCAAATCTATACACGCAGATCATTTACTCATTATCATTTCACGTACCTTGCTTCAAGCTGTTATTAACTCGGGTGTTTTCCTGCAGTGTAGTAGCTTTTTAGACTTTTAATAAAATAAGTTTTTTCTATTAATATTCCCATTGCTGAAGGAGATTCTATAAGTAAAAAATAACTTTAAAAACTCTCTCTGGTAATTGTGTATATAAATTAGAATTTATTTAAAGTTTATATTATAAAATTATCGAATATTTTCAAATTCTTCGGTATTTCTCTTATGGAAAAATGTGCACTTTTATCTGAATGATATAGTAGATGAAATCTTTCGTGAAAGATAGTTTTGATCACTAGAATTTGTTTTAACTTGATTCAACCAACCAACATTACCAAATAATCTTCTGCAATTTATAACATGAAATTAAATTATTGAAAGTCTAAGCAGCAAGAATAAGAACCCTATAGTCAATATTTCACGTAGCAATTATTTATTTCGGTATTATCATTTAACTATGGAGATTTTCTTTCGGTTTCTTCATAATACGTCTCTAATCTATTTACAAATAACAAACTATATAATCCAATCGAAAATAAAGAAATACAGAGTATAGAATATCACTCTCCTTTATTTTCTTTCTACTCAAATATAAAAGGAACAAAAACAGAACAATTTTGTTCTTATTCATTCACAAAAAGTTACCAACGAAATATTAGACTTTTTTTATCTCAAGATTTCGATTATATTTCTTCTCAAAAGAAATATCGAATGGCATCGAGTAATGATTCTCAAGAAGAATTTATGGATGATTTTGAAAGAAAATTTGGAAAAAATGGCCAAATTACTGGTGAACAAGCATGGAAATTGGCACAAAAATATTATCGAAAAAAGAAGGAACGAAAGAATAACGATAATGGACGAAATAAAGACAAAGATTGTTACAGTGATGATGATAATGATGGCAAGGAAAAATGCAAGGATAAAGACAACAGACGAAAAAAGGATCAAAAGCGTGATAGTGACAATGATAACAGACGAGACAAGAATAAGAAACATGACAATAACAAAAGTGCTTGCCGAGGTTCTCCAGACAGACATCGTCATCGTAGTCATTCTCATGACAAACATAAAAAACATGGCAAAAAGCATGGAAGACGTTCAAAGTCGGGTTCATCATCTAGTTCATCCTCTCGATCATAAAAGAACAATTCTCCATTAGAGAGATGTGAAAGCATCTCGAACATTGAAATTTTTTTTATCTTTTTTACATATAAATAAAATTTTCTCGATTTACAGATTATGTACTCGACAAGCTTCTTACAATATTCTTATTACTGATACAAAAATATAGTTTTATGAATAATATTTTTTACTGTCATTATATTTAAATAATAATATGCCTTTATTGAGATTCATTTGTTTCCTTGAGTTGCATCGCTAAGCTTAGACTAGAAAGCTTCTTAAAATAAATGTGAAATGATTACAAATATTGTATCTTAAAATGATGCAGTTTATCTACAAAAAGTCATCTATCTTGTCCTACCTCGAGGATAAGTGTGAGTGTGAGTATAACTATATGCATTCTCTGATAGTCACACTCATACCTTTAAGTTATGTAAATTAAGTCGAGATGATTAGATGAACTATTCTTTTTTATTTCAACAAACTATCGTTGCATAGAGAATGAGTATACAGATAATATTAATATTTAGAAAAAAAAATTTGGTTTTGATTCCAAAAGGTGTTGTATAGATCGAACGAAAAGAACATCGTTGATGGTATCAGGATCAAGTGATGATCGACGTTGTGTTATTGTAAGACCGGCAGATGAGAAGTGACGTTCTACTCCAACTGATGTAACCGGGATGGAAAAGAGACGACGAGCCAATAAGGATAGTGCTGGAAACATACTTTGATGATCTCGCCAGAATGGTAATGGGTTAGGTTGTTTGTAAAAATCTTCGATATTCATTTGTAGATATCGTTCAAGTTCATCATAATTAAATGTATTTGCTGATGGTGAACTAACACCCTGCGTATCGAATTCATCATCTGGATCAGCAAATTGATCTTCCATTGTCTTGTGCCTCTTTTGTAATGGTTCATACAATGTCATTAGCTGCTTATTTAATCCAAGAATTTCATCTATTTGTTCGCGAATGTAAACATATGCGAAAGTTTTGTTATACGTGGTTGCAAAGGTTAACTTGCGATATAGTGGATGTAGAGCAGCTGCTACAATATGTTTATTATCAAAAGTAAACATGCATTGTAATAATTGAAACAAACGTTTTCGAAAAAAATCAGTTCCTAAAACAAATAATTCAAAAAATAATATACCATTCTGATTATGTTCTTTCTAATACCTTCATGGCGATCATCTATATTTATAAATTTACCATATTTATCAACATCAGTTCCATTTAAATGACGTTCAAGTTTATTTATACAAATATAAGCCATATGAAGTGATGGCCGAGTACCAGTTTGTACTTGTAAAGATACATTTTTGAATTCCTTTAGTAAACAAATTAAGTCTTTTAGACCATCCATACTAATATGATCTAATTTAAAATAATATTGGTTCTTTGATTTTAAGAATATCGATCGAACATATTCTAGTGAAGCATCGATTGATTCGAGCATATTTGACAGTAAAAGCCACTTGACAATACAATCTTGTTTCAATACAATACCACCAAGATCTTCAATATCTTTATTTAATCCAGTCTGAAACAAAATGATTTCATTTACAAAGAAATAAATCGTTTGTTTGTATTAGATATTTACTCACTAATTTCACATATTTCACTAGTTTTTTACTTGCTGTGATTGTAGTTAAAATTTCTTTTGCTTTTAATGGTATGTCCACTAATAATGTATGGGCTTCGACGTATTTTGATGGAGATGGAGCTGTAGTATCATCTTCAGATGAACTACTATCGGATGAACTATCACATATCAATTGATACTCTGTCAATTGTCGTTTTCCAGATGTTGTTGATGCATTCAAAATTTTCTTTTCTCTCTTCTGTGCCGTTTGATAAAAAGCTCGTTTAAGCACATTATCAATTCTGTGTGCACAACAATAAATCACCGGTTGTCCTAAATTGTACAAACTTGAATATTAAACAATAAACCTAGCCAAAATAATTTACCTTTTAATGCTTTTAGAATAATTGGTTCACGATCAGATGTAAATGTTATTTTATGATCATCCATGTAAGGTAATAATCCGTACAAATGGAGTTGTTGACGTATTGCCTTAGCAATAAAGTAATGAAGACTCTATCTTTTTTTCTTTTTGATTAATACACTTACTTGTAAAACAGATTCACCAGTTTTATCAACTTCATTATATGGAGTACAACATAAATCAATTGTATATAATTCAAAATCAGTAGCAACAAAGTAAACTGTTAAACTCAAATAATTCACATTTTTGGATTTATCAGTCCAAAGGTCCGGACTAATAGCTAATGTGCCGGACTCTGCTTGATCAATTAATACCGATCGTATTAAAGATCTGTAATATTCAGCTAGTTTGTGGATATTATTCGAAATTGCTGCTGGTGATACAAGAATATCATCAATATCGATTGGTGCATGATATTCTTGACCTAAGAAGTTAGTAAGTATTATCTAAAAATAATTGCAGTAAGGTACTCACTAATATTGACAATCGTTTCTAAAAAAATTTTAAATCCTGGATCTGTAACAATATTGAACGGGCGAATAGACGAACATATCCATTTAGTTAAATCATCATGAATTTCAGTATAATCAATAGCAGCTAATTTAGGTGCTGTTGTTTTCTCTAATTTGATGATTTTGTTTAATGGACTCGCTTGCCTATTTGCTAATGGTGCTCTTTTTTTACATTTATGATTTAAAAGGGATTTCGTGCTTCCGCTACCACCAGACTGAAAACTATAGGTATGTTTGCATTCGAAACAACTTGCAAAACCAACTATTCGTTTATAAGAATTGTCTGTTAAACGTTTTGCTGGAAATCCAAATCTTGACCAAGCAATTGATGAAATCTTCTTTTTGTCATTCTTTATCACTATAAATTCTTTCGAATCATCTTTTCGTTTCAATAAAATATTAATTGATGCTGTTGAATATTGATAAATTGCGTTTGGCATCGATGACGACGCAGTCGTTCTATTTGAAGAATTTAAAGTAATAGAAGTCATTATGAAATAAAACTAATTTAATAATAATTATCTAATAATACGAATGTAAAACTACCAAGAGAATATCACCAATATAATAGTAACAATATGACAAATGAGAATTAAGACAATGTTTATATAAAATAAAAGAGATAAACGATAGGAATAGTAACCAGTACTTCGACGAGATAATACAAGAGAGAAGAATATCTAAATAGACATTGAACAATATGATAAATTTATACTATTACTCATGAATGTGTCCAATCAACAAGATGAAAATCATTCTTCATCTACTAGCGACAAATCCCTAACTAAACATATCAATAAATACATCTATTGAGCTGAGATGAAATATTTATTAAAACTATTTAAAAATAACAGAGACAGGGCATGGCCTGCGCCTGGCCCAGGCAGGCAGGTAGGCAGGCCTAGTGCCCTGTCTGGATCTCTGCTATACAAGTAGTTACCTTTAAATTATAACCACCAAACATCGAAGTCAGAGAAGAATAGGCGTATATACCAGCTGTAAGTATAAATGAAATCAAACAATAAAATAAAAATGTGTATGACATACTCTTTTTTATATCGTTTAATTCCGTGATTATTGATGTATGAATTGTCTTTATTCGATGGCTACATAAGAATAATTAAGCAGTCAAACGAAACAGTATGAAGGACGGGTCGCTTTTTCACTGATTATACAAACCGCATGATCAATAATTTGTATGTGCAGAAAAAAATAATATACCAGTATTCTCACTTATATAAACGAAAGGCGCATATATAATTAGTCACGATAGTACCTATCTCTTTCGTCATGTGTCTAAGAAATATTACCTATAATGTATGTACGGAGAGAAAAACATTTACCATTCATGGCCCTCTCATTAACGAAGAACGTATAGCCAATGAGTCACATCAATACCTGTGTATCCTGTTGTGTATATAAGAAATATTACCTATAGTTAATGTATGAAGATAAAAAAAGAAGCATGTACGAGTCGATGCTTTCTTCCTTCCAAACAAAAAATGTGCCGATAATGATAAATAAAGAAAGCCTCTCTGTCGTCATGTACCATTACAAGCATTACCTGTATTTTATGTATGAAAAAATAAATAAAATATTACTGCATTCGACCATGCTGGATCGTTTATTATATCCTTTTGTATAAATATTTTAGTGAATCTCTTACTACTAAGGATCGTTTAATATCAATTTTTGTGCATAGAAAATTCATCAGATCAATTATTCTATTTCAACAATTTATTTTATTGTTTTTCTTTTCATTTTTTATATGTGTTGCATAGATGTATTGTAAAAAATATTTGTTTGGTTTATTCATGAAAAACATTAAAGCAGAATTTTATTTTTCATTTTTTATTTTGATCAATATGATAAAATTTTCAGCATCTGAGTATTTAAGTTCGAAATAATTTCTAGAGAAAGACTAACTACAAATGGTGAATATTCTAAAATATCATCTTTGAGAGTAAAATGAGAAAGTGTTATCAATCGAAAAATTGTCTTATTCACAAGAATGTTTATTAGAAAGAATAGAGTGATGTCATACAATTTAACAATTTTTTATTCAACACGTAATGAAACATTTTGTGCTGATACTGAAGTTATATTTAATAAATGTCCGATGTTTTAAGATTTCTGCAATTTTTGAGCGGGATAAAGATTTCTACAAATTATAGAGCCAGCGGAAGAATATTATGTAGATGATAATGATCATGATGGTAAAATTTGTTCATAATAAGAACTTTCTTTTGCTATTATCATAAACGTATGAACAATACTTTTATTCAATATAGACAATCATATGTATGCTATTTTTGTAGAAATATAGTAAATGTGATTTTATCGAAAACACGAATCGTTTGTTAGTATTATAAAATGAATCAACAATAATAATATTTATTAAACGATAATCAGCATAAGAAGTAAATGCTGAAAGATGAAATGACTTTTTTTATTGATGGTTACAATAAATATATTATTAGTGGGAGATATTATATTCAAATTTAACTATACCTGTGGTGGAAAATATTTTATTATTAGACTTATATTTAAATGAGCAATAAAACCATCTTATGATTTTTTTTTGTATTGCTCAAATTAATACTAGCCATTAGAAACATTGTCATATATTGGAACTTCATATCGTGGTATGATAATTAATAATGATAACCTTCAACAATATAAAATAGGTAAACAGATTTTAATCAAGACATTCTTATCAACATCAAAACATATAAATATTGCTTCACAATTTTGTAAAACAAATAAAAAATCAAATGATCAATTGAATGTCATATGTGTATATGAAATATATAATTATAAAAGTGCATTAAATATTGAAGATATATCAGAATTTCCAGATGATCAAGAAGTATTAATTCTGCCATATTCAAGATTTGAAATAATCGATATCAAATACACAAGATCGGATACATCGAGAATCGAAATAAAACTAAAACAATGTGAATAAATATAGGACTCACAAATGAATAGAACGAAGTTTTGATTTTTTTTATTATTTTATCCATGAATATTTGTTTTTTTCTTGCTATGATAATAAAGTATTGATTTTGATGAGATTATTTTCAATATTAAATTTGTCAAACTACTGTTCAACAATGTCCCACTTGAATTGAGTTATGAAAATATTATTCAACATTGATTTCAGTGAGAAAAACAGATTGTCGGTTTCAAGTTGTGCACATAATAAAAAGTACTAACCGAAAAATTTTATTAGAAGCTTGAATAGAATAAGTAATATGTGCATGGCATTCTAACTATTTTTGGAGAAAAAATATGATGTCATCGAACTTTTCTATGGATTATACTACATCTAGTTGATTGCATGTTAGTATTCCTAACTGATTAAACTATTAGATTGTAAAATACACTCCAAATAAATGATGTGTATATAGTTTAAAATATTCACATCTCCATATTTATGTGAAAAATATAAATTTTCTCATGCTTGACTGTATATATTGAATAATAACATATGTTTATACAGATAATCAACTTTATGGACATCAGTGAACTTTTGTTCGTATTCCTTAACTCGTGTTTATTCTATCTTGTTTTATTATTTTCGTTTAATGTTACTATTTAATCTTAGTTTTCTTTTCTTTTCTGTTCTTCTTTTAACATATAAACATATGTAGCCATGTGAAAAGTAGGACTAAAATAAATAAACTGAGGCTCATCACATACGAACTAATACATTTTCTTTACATCTACGAGTATTATTCGATACAAGTATATAACTTCAAAATGATCTACTTTTTTAGATTAGAATGATTAATATATTTATTTTGAATTGGTTTTTCATTTTGTTTTTGTTATGTATTTTTCAAATTAATCTGATTTCGACAACTCATCTTCCTAACTATCGATTTACCAGAAAAAACAATAATGATTTATACACATGTCTTTCATCATTGTTACCATTGTCAGTACGTACTATTTATCCATGTAGTACTATAGCAAATCAAAACAGTTTTCAATATGGATGTGTTCATTTTAATATTACTAATTTATCTGCTATTCGTGGTGGTCGATTTTCTCATTCACCAGCTGTGATTGTGTATGTAACCGATAGTAGTGATGTACAAAATGTGCTGGTATGTGCAGCAAACTTAAACTATGTTGTGAATGCATTAAGTGGAGGTCATAGTTATGAAGGTTATGGATTAGGTTCAACATACAATAATATTATAATTAATATGGAAGGAATTAATTATATAAATATTAATCAACATGATAGAACTGGGACATTTGGAGCTGGTACAAGACTTGGTCCAATCTATTATGAAGCATATCAATCAGATAACTATACAATTAACGCTGGAAGTTGTCCATGGGTAGGACTTGCTGGTCATGCACTTGGTGGTGGATATGGACTACTTTCTCGGTTGCATGGATTACTATCTGATAATGTTTTGGAAATGAAAGCAGTTAATGCTCACGGTAGATACATTTTCATGATGATATTTATTTCTAAGAAATAATGCCATTTCTCGAGTGTAAGAATTCTGTTTGAAAAAGATTAGAATATTTGTATCGGACATACGAAGAAACTTTTTTCAATACAAAATTTTCTTTTCAAAAGACATGTTATGTATTATTCCATGTAGTTTATCTTAAAAGTATGATTATAGATGTGAAGATATAGGATAAATATAAATTTGAAACCCATATTTGTTCACCCATAAATGAGCTGTGAATGCACACTATTACTTGTGTGAAGAGTAATGTACAAACTTCTAAATATTTGTTTCGAAATGTATGTGATATATTTGTTTTAAGTGAGTTATTGACGATCAATGAAACACATGAACCAGATTTATATTGGGCATTACGTGGTGGTGGTGGAGGTTCATTTGTTATTGTCACAGAATTTAAAATTCGATTAGTGAAAGCTCCAACGCTTACTACACAATATTCACTTGTCTGGTATCCAAATGCATCTAAATTAGTAATCTAACGATATCAATTATTGATGTTTAATAATACAATATTTAATTTGAGTAATGATATATTTTTATCCATGACTGTGAATCATCTTGAAATAAGAATTTCAATTACTTATTTTGGTATTGAATTAAATGTGCTCAAAAGAACTGTAGCATTATTTTTAGAAACATTACCAACTCCGAATATAACTAAGATACATTCAGAAGATTGGTTAACTTTTGTTTATGACGGATTAGGACTTGCTAATATTAATATTGACCATCGATATTTATTACTTAAAAACTTAACAATGCCAACATATTGTTTCAAAGCTAAACATGTATTTTATGACAAGCGAATAAGTAATCATAGTCTTGATCAATTTCTTAATCGAATATCATTAGGTATTGATGAGCTTTATATAACATTCAGTCCTTGGGATGGCTATATACATACAATTCCAATTGATAAAACAGCATTTCCACATCGACGATATAAATTTGGTATTCAGTTGATGATCTATTGCAATGATACAAACTCGGAAAAGAAACAAATGAGATGGTTAAATGAAATATATTCGACTATTTATCGTGATTCAACAAAACATTCATATATTAATTATATGGATAGAGATGTACCAAATTGGATGGATTATTATTATAATACACATCAACAAAGATTGCATAATCTTAAATATATTTATGATAAAAATAATCGATTTTACTTTGAAAAAACAATCAAGTAGAGCGAAATGAATTAGTTAATATTCTTCTTTTTTTTTGTTATTTTTGTATAGTAATTGTATAAATAAATTTCTTAGACATATCTGTGAAGAATTTTGCAGAAGTGAGTATTAATGTAATAATTTGTTGAAATTAGGATAAACAAGCAAATGCTCTAAAGGATAGTAACCTCATGTAGAAGAATCGAGCAAGACTCCAGTTTTCTCATACATAGAATGTATTTATTAGCATTCATCTTGATAGTATGAATACTAAAGACAGTTATTGATAATTTTAATAACTTTGAATTCATATGTAAATTCTGATATAACCAGAGAAGTTTGTATTTAGTACAACTATTGAGTTTTTCTATGATTAGACTAATTCATTGATATAATGGGATGCAGTGTAATATTAAAATAAACTCCAATGTAATCTAATGTTTTGTCAACAAATTTTATGTTACTAACATGAACTTCTGTCTGCAATTCAAGATGTTTTAAACAAAGAAAATCAATGAAAAATTTATCCGTTCCATTCTTTGATACAAGAAAATCTACAAATTGAAAAGATAGAATTTATTTATACTAGAGTATGAACCTGAAATATTATTTATTCATGATGAATTAGAATTATATTTTATAAGATTCAGAAATTCAATAAAATAATCGATTATAATTTATACTGAGATGTAACGAGTTTGAATGAATTCTCAATAGATTCTGTTGATTGTCTTTGCCTAATGGCAACAATAAGAAATCAATGGTACTTCATAAAAAAACATATTTGATGACTATTATAGGTTCTATGATGTTTCTCACAAAATATATAAATATAATTTTCAACCGATGTTAAATGAAATATGAGAGAAGAATATTTCATACTATTTATGAGTAGTAATAACGGCAGTATAAATCATTTTTAATTATTGATCTGCAATTCTAATCATACATTTATTGTTTTTTACTATTATACGAAATGAATTTCAGGTTAGAATAATGCATTTTTTTTATTTGCAAAAAAACTGTGATCATTCGATCCTAACAGTATATGAGAATGTGAAAGAAAAAGAAAAAAAAGGCAAAACACATATACTATAGAGTATGACAGAAGACTACATGAAAAACAACAGAAAGTTATAATAGATCAAAACTTGTATAAAGAAACGGACAAAACATAAATTTTAGTGAAGAGAGAAGTAAAATACAATGACAAAAAGAAGACGAAAAAAAAATGTATTTTTATTTTGTAATTGTTTTTATTATATTAAAGATTATTTATTTCGAAGCAGCTGGAAAATATACTTTGTAATATTGATTTGTTTTTGCAAAGCAAGTAGTATTATTAGTTTTGTTGGTATTTGGACTGAAAAGAGAATTTCCTCCATTGTTACTAAATGAACAAGCAGGACATGCAAATGTAGTTTGCGAGAAAATTGGATCTAGTTTTGCAATAATCCATGTCGAAGCGTCAGAAACATCTTCAAGAGTTTGTCCATAGTAAGCGGGTGTAAACTGAAGAATTGTATTGTAAAAATCACAGGCAATAGTTTGAGGAGTTAAGTTTTAAGTTCCGATCTGTCCAAACTGAATAGCTACTGGATTGGCTGCATACACCAAAGGTACGATTGCGAGAAATGCAGC
>CAJNOI010001459.1:0-14891 GCA_905250115.1 Adineta steineri | reverse complement strand
TGGTTTGGAATTTTATTAGCCAGGTCAATGATTCCTGAAGCAGTATTCTATTAATGTCCGGCGAAAACCCTCAGGAAACTCGCCGTTGTCGGCAGGAACCCTATCGGAAAATGCCAAGATACTGCTTCCATGTAATTTCCAGATTACCACGGAATCGGCCGTTTCCGTGCCGAATTACTCCACCTGGATATATCCTAATGATATGCATTTCGATAATGGCACTTATTATAGTTCAGACAAAGAAAAATTTGAAGATTTTTGTATTCATAATTCATTGAATGGTCCAGGTGTTACTATGTTATCAGATGGAACTCGACTTGAAGGAAGTTTTATCGATAGTTTTTTATATGGAAATGGTTCTTCTTATTCTTCCAAAGGAGATCAATATCATGGCAACTACAGAAATAACCAAATGTTTGGTTATGGTTTTTATTCCTTTGAAAATCATGATAAGTATGAAGGGAACTTTATTTATAATATGTTCAATGGATTTGGTACTTATTAATTTGCTAATGGAGATAAATATGTTGGACATTTTTATAATGGTGCAAAAGACGGTTCAGGTACTGTGTATTATTTAAATGGAAACAAATTTAAAGGAAATTTTATAAATGATAAATGAGGTGGTTATGGGAAATCTGTTGATACTGAACGTGTTAAATATATTGCCTATTGGTTAAATATTATTATACTTTATTTATTTTTATTTGTGAATTTTTCTTCTTTTATTTAATTAAAATAAAGTTCTCTATTATAAAAACAAAATAATAAAGAAAATTTAATTTCTCAAGAAATTCAGAATGAATTGAAGGTCGTAGTTGTAGGTGTGGGACTATCTGAAATAGAACACCCACACCCACCCAACCTTTACGTTCGTTTGTCATAGAATCAATTTTCAGTAAAGAAGGAAAAATCATAAGATGATTGTCTCCTTAGACGACAGCAGGCAATGTATTGCTCGTATTCTTCCTGCCAATAAATACACAATCTATAATTGAATATTGAAAGAATAAAAATTAAATAATATCTATTGACTATGAACGATAGAACGGTTCGTTTACTCGATTTACCTGATGAAATTTTACTTATTATTATATATAAACTTGGTTCTCTGGATGTTCTTTATTCATTGTTGAACACCAATCAGCGACTTGATCAAATGGCACGAAGTATTAACAACACCAAGTTCATAGACTTTTCAATAGAACTATCAGATGGTCAATTCTCATCAATTGATAATATCAAACTTGATCGGTTGTGTGAAAAAATATTGCCTGGAATCCATCATAATATTGTGGGAGTTACTTTTGAATTAGCCTATATGGAACGTATTCTTCTTGCCTACGAATATCCTAATCTTACTACGATCGTCATCGTAACCTTTTCACCGGATATCCTTTTAAACTATTTAACAGGTAAATATAATAATCTTTTATGATGATATAAATATCTGTTTCTAATCATATTATTAGAAGGATCGGCAATTACTCGTTTGTTCAAAGAACAGATCAAACACATTACTATCAAAAATGAAAAGAAAGTTTTTACTAATCAATCGTTTACAGATGTTTGTGCACGTATTCTTTCGATTTGTAGAAAATGTACTTATTTAGATATGAATCAATGGATAACGAATAGATCTTCCACAATTTTACTTCATGATCGATTCTCAAATATTTGTTATTCATCATGTCTTCATACTTTGTTTATTAATGTGAAAAATTTTGAAGATTGCCTTTGTTTACTTGATGGTCGTCTCAATCAATTATCTTCATTGACAGTAAACATTAACTTTATAAAAAGATCATCAATCATTGATAATAATCAAGTAAGTAAAGTACGATATATGATGTTATACTTTTGTTTTGTTTTTTTTTTAGAAAATTTTATCTAATTTGAAAGAATTCTCTTTAATATGTTATTGTTTTATAACTGCTTATGATTGTCGAATCTTGCCACTTCTTCATCGTATGACACATTTGAATAAACTAACTCTATGTTTATATGTGATACGATTGACAAATATTGAAGGAATTGATCTTAATGAAAGAGTTCTATGTCATATGTTAGATTTAAGTACATTTATATTTCATATTTGTACAATTATGACAACTTCTCAAACAAATCATTTCTTATCAACGAATGATATTCAAAATACATTTAATAATTGGAAATATTCTCCAGTTAGTTGTAATATTGATCATTTTTCAGATGGATATACTTATTGTCATATTTATTCAATACCATTTAAAATGTCTTGGCTTATGCATATTACAAATACTTTTCGTGGTCATTGTTTTCAATTTGTTATCGATTTGGTCTTGTATGATACACGTCCATTTGAACATGAATTTTTTGAATGGGTATCTCAAGCATTCCCACTGCTCAAATATTTGACACTTAACAATATGATGGCACAAGAAAAGAAACGTCAAATTCAACCTGTTAAAGATAAAATATTGATTTCTTCAAGACTTTCATATATGCATCTCATTCGACTCAGACTTACCCGTGCACATATTGATTACGCTAATCAATTTCTATATCATGATAATGCTTATATTCCACGTCTTCATACACTTAGGATATAATATGAGAAACTAGATGCCGTTACAAATAATTTTACAAATAATGCAACACGACTCAATTGTAGTCAACTCAAACGATTAATATTTAACCAATTACTTGTTTATCCAGAACATTTTCATCTCTATTTTCCTTCGTTGACAAAATAATTGTTTATTATTTATATTTCAATTCAGATATTTGATTATAATAAAAATAAAATATTCGAAAAGTTTTATTCATATACTGCTGTGTATTAATTATTTAAGTGTACAGTTGAATATATATCATATAGAATTATGATTATGAAAAAGAAAGGTTAGAACTTCAAATGAAAATTGATTTAATCGCAGTGACAGTATTGTATGTCATTGATACAACTTGTGTTGTTGAATGACATGAAAATCTGATAAGAACTTCCAGATTTTCACACTTAAGTAAAATTGAAATTAATTTTTCCATAGCCACTGTTAATGACACAGACACAATACCAATTGAATAAAATATTGATAGAACTGCGCCAAGAATATAAATACAAAATAATATTATTATATTACGAAGAACTTCAAAATCACGATTTGTTCTTTTTGATATATCTCGTGTAAATGTATTAGTTGCACTATGTCGAATTCGAAGATAAATTGAAATATAAATAGATACAATTAATGAAATTGGTATCAAATAATAAGCAATTATTATATAATCAACATGTAATCTTGACGGTGAGTGTGGGTATGGGTGAAAAATAGATGTAGTACCAACACTCATACCCACACACTCACACATACATACTTGAATCCTTTTTTCAAAAGATAGTCTTATAGTAAAATATTGCTATGTAACAAAAAAATAGTAATTATTAGACGAAGATGTTGCTATATTATAAAATGGTACAGTCAATTAAAATAAGCAATTACAAATTGACACAAAAAGGTTATGGACTTGTGAAAAAAACTTCTGATTTAGCTACAAAATTGACATTAATTGTACTTGAACGATAATTCATTTATATTTAACTAAACATGATTATATTCGAACACAAATTATATCAAAAAAGATCGAGTGTAGGTGTGGATGTGGATCCTTTCTCTACTCCCACTTACACCCATCATATATGTATCGCAGCTTTCTCATTTTTTCTTCATCACACGCAGCCTCGTTCAATACTACTACACTTCAATTCCATATAAGTTATTCTTCTTTTATTACTGAGAACATTCTCGCAAAGAATTAGAAATGTAAACATATCTGAGAAGGCCATTTATACACATTCTTATGTGTATGTATTATCTTATCAGTCGCTTTCATTCATCGCGTTTTTATTATTTACAGAGTTGTTCTCTTTACGCACGCGCGCGTCATTACAAACTAGAATTAATTCAAGAATAAGTGATCAAGAGATCCTTTTATTTATTTATAAAATATTCTTTATAATTTTTTCTTTTGCGTTCTCAATATTGTTCTTCACATTTTTAATACTAGGATGAGTTGGAGGTAGTGTACGTTGTTTAATGTCCAGAGCACGTTCAAAATATGATAGTGCTTTCGAATAGTCTTTCATACTGTAATACAAAACCGCGATGTTGTTGTATGACTGTGAAAAATCAGGATGATTTGAAGGAAGAGTTTTTTGTCGAATTTCAAGTGCTTTTTCGTGAGATGAAAGTGCCTTCGAGTACTCTCCCATCTTGTGATACACCACACCGATGTTGTTATATGAAGTAGCCAATGAAGGATGATTTGAAGGAAGAGTTTTTTGATAAATTTGAAGTGCACTTTCATAAGAAGAAAGCGCTTTTGAGTATTCTTCCATGTTGTCAGACACCAAACCGATGTTGTTGTATGAACCAGCCAAATCAGGATGATTCCAAGCAAGAGTTTTCTGTTGAATTTCAAATGCTTTTTCGTGAAATGAAAGTGCTTTCGAGTACTCTCCCATTTTGCAATACACCAAACCCATATTGTTGTATGAAGTAGCCAAATGAGGATGATTTGAAGGAAGAGTTTTTTCTAAAATGTCAAGTGCTCTTTCGTGAAATGGGAGTGCTTTTGAGTATTCTCCCATCTTGTCATACACCAAACCGATGTTGTTGTATGAAGTAGCCAAATCAGGATGATTCGAAGGAAAAGCTTTTTGATAGATTTCAATTGCTTTTTCGTAAAATGAAATGGCTTTTATGTATTCTCCCATGTCCTCATACACACTACCGATGTTGTTGTGTGACTCCGCAAAATCAGGATGATTCGAAGGAAGAGTTTTCTGTTGAATTTCAAATGCTTTTTCGTGAGACGAAAGTGCTTTCGAGTACTCTCCCATCTTGTGATACACCATACCGATATTGTTGTATGAAGTAGCTAAATCAGGATGATTTGGGAGCAGAGTTTTTTGTTGAATTTCATGTGCTTTTTCGTAAAATGCAAGTGCTTTCAAGTACTCTCCCTTGTTGTCATACATACTGCCGATGTTGTTATATGAAGTAGCCAAATAAGGATGATTTGAAGGAAGAGTTTTTTCTAAAATGTCGAGTGCTTTTTCGTGTGATGAAAATGCTTTCGAGTACTCTCCCATCCTCTGATACACCATACCGATGCTATTGTATGAATTAGCTAAATCAGGATGTTGTGATGGAAGAGTTTTCTGTTGAATGTCAAGTCCTTGCTCTAAATATCGAATAGCATTTTCATAATCACCCTGAGAACCTTTGACATATCCCAGCTGATTATAATAATGCTGCTTTTCACTCTCATCAGATGTCTGTTCGAGTAATACGTTATAAAGCTCTTCAGCTTTATTAAATTGACCGATTTTAAGTAATAAGTTACCCAATCTCTCCCATTCATTATCACCACCAACTTCTTCTCGTATGCGATCAGTAAGTAATCGTAGCTGTTGATCGTCATCCGACGTCAATTGTACTTCAACTTGATAAAGTCGGTTTTTGTTATCCATTTGTTTAATTGCATCCACTCGAAAGACGGTATGCATGGAGAACAGAATTTCTTCTTCTTGATTAAAATAACTTATTTCCTTGATGGAGGCAAATGGTGCTGATTTAATACAAGGATCAATGGACATTATAAATAGAATGCCAATCATATCCACATCTTCTGAGGCACTATAAGCAAGTCCGAGAGCTATATCTTGTTCCGTACTTGTGGATAAAAAGTTATTGAAAGATATTAAACCACGTTTTGTTTTTTGTAATTTTTCGAAATTTGCTTTGGATAGACCTTGCCCGCGGTAAACTATAAACGGTTTGCCATAATAACTGCCAATCTGCTGATGATGTAGCTGTTGGATTTGTTGATGAAGGTCATCAATGAAAAAGCCCATGTTCATAATGGTATCACCTTCCATAGAGCGAAGAGCATAATTCAGCATAGAGTATATAAATGATGGGTAAGTATACCACCAAATAGCTGATTGAGAATCGTATTCTTCTTCGAATTGATCAATATTCTTTGCCGATCCGCAATCGTGATGTCGACAATAATTAGTAAAGTCTTTGATGGCCTGCTTATCATGTTCCATATCAAGAAGAATTTCTTTGAATATCTGAGTATACATAAAAGTTGGCTCCAACTGATTTAAACTATCAGTTGAAATCGTCTCATTTGCCGTGATAAAACTCATGGCAATCGAATCTTGATTATATCTCTTGATACCCAGTCGTAATACTTTGCATAAGTCATCGATGTTGGTATGAACGTTCCTGATTTTTCGCCAGTTTTTGGTCCATTCTTCATGTTGAGATTTAATGTTACTGAAGATATAAACACTATGCAATTGAGGGATGTCATTCATGAACGGTACTATGTGTTGAGCCATAGTATTTTCAAGAACGAGAAAAAACTTGATGTTTTCTTCAGCATCTGTAAGAAAGTCGATACATTCGTCTCGCTGCTTAAAGATCTTGACATTATCTATTCTGGGTTTTAATTGTGTCAAAATATCTTGATATTCTTGGTTTGCTTCATCCATACACTCATCTAAACAGAGAAGCGAGTAATTTCGAACCAGCCGTCGTCTTGGTCGAATAGCATCCGATGGTGTTATGGTCGTGTTATTGTTATTCATGAACGTGTTTGATGATAAAGAAGCTCTTGGATTGTATTCTGATCCACTCGTTTGATTCTTTTTATAATTTGATGTTGAATATAAGCTTAGCAATAATTGTTGCTTTCTAAATGATAAGAAGACTAACCACTCCTATTTATAATAGCAATGGTGTATTTTTCCAATCTTTTTTAGCTTGCTTCAATTACTTACTTTTTAAAATATTGTTGTGAAGAGCAAAAGACAGATTAGTACAAATAAATTTCTTAACAACGTTCGCCATAGAACAAAATGATTTCGTTTTATACTTATTCTTTCCAACTTTTTTGGCCTTATCTATGCAATTATTTATAGTAATTGAATATACCATCAATGCTTTATCATTCAAATGGAATAGAAATAGAAATATGATTCCTTTAGTGAATGTTGCTTCTCTTCATACATTGTTTTGTTATTAAATGGCAGCAAGCAATTGATTAGAACAAAATGATTGTATCAGTAGACGAGAAATAGATATTGATTTAAGAGTATCGTAGAAGCTTTGTTGTTCTCTGTTCGAAAAAGAAAAGTATTCTGTACAAATATATTTAAATCAGTAGTATTGTAAATAGTTTTTCAGAATATACAAAATTGTTAGATCTAAAGATGTTAAAAAACTTTCTAACAAATGATAATCTTGAAGGTGTGGATATGGGTGCCTCTTCTCATAGCTCACGCCCACAACCACACCCACACCCTCAAGCAATTGTGTTAATTATATAGATGATGTACATATTATGTAGATGATGTACATATTATGTAAATTTTATAAATGAAATAACTCTTTTGTCTTCCTCGTTTTTTTAATCGAGTCCACTTATGACACTTGCTGTATATTGCCAAATTGTGCGTCTTGATCTTTTGCTCCTCTTTATATAAATAAGATATCACTGTCGATCAAGTTATATTTCTTTACTATTCTCTCTAGATATTCTTTTGTATCACAACTTGTTGAACATTTAAAATGAGAGCTTATTCTATTTATTTCTTAATTATCAATCTAATTATAAAGGGACAATAAAGCTAACTATAAAAAGAACAACGAATATGAGATTTTATATTTTCAGACAAAAATAAAATCCCAAATCGTTGAAAGCTGTAATTTTCAAGGTGTATTTTGGTGGACATTTGCTCAAACCAGGATCATAACCATTGCACGAAGGACCAGATATTGTTCCGCCTATTTGCATTCCACATAATGTTCCTGGCAAATCTTTCTCTGCATTCACAACTGCACACATTGCGTTTACTGCCGATTTGCTTTGATCCTGATAATATTGATAGCCTAATGGACATGTAGCTGATAAACCATTTGTGGTGATATTGCAACCTACACTATGTTCAAAACGAAAAGGTGCACTGTGATATGAATAAAGACCACAAAGTGTTCCATGAACAGGGCTACTGATTTCAGTCTGATTTTTAAAGCAAACAGTCAGATCAGTTTTCCAGCTATACGAAGACCATCCCTTTGGGCAACCCTTCCATGGATCTAGACCACCACAATTAACTTTCATGAACGAACGAGAAAGTCCACATATAGTACCATGTAATATTTGTGGAGGTTCTATTAATATCGTTCCACAATCCGGACCAGTCCATCCTGGTTTGCATTTACATATGCCAAACTGGAAATATCCTGATGGTTCACAAGTTCCATGAGTACCATTACCTCCACAATTGTTATAACAAAACATTGAATTACCGATATATTTTTCTAATGCTTTTTCGATCAATTTTGATTTGTTAGTAATCAAGAAATCATTTGGAAAGTAGTTTTTCTTAAGAAGACGAAAAATATCTCGAAGAGTAAATTCGATAACTACAGGATTCTTTGTAACTGATTTAGACCATTCGGTCAGATTGGCTAAAACTGGATCACCACCTAACGAAGTTGAACGTATTGACTGTATTTCTTTGCTGAAATTTTCATATTTAGATCCTTCTTTTGATTCCAGATAACTTGTGCTAGTTCCTGCGGATACTTTTGGTGTAATGAATGCCAAGCTAGCTTCATGTTTGACATCTACACCTTGTTTTTCAAGTCGTTCTTTAGTTTCTCGATTGATGAGAATGGTTTGTTGTGCGATTCCACCTAATAAAATACTTGATGCATAAGTAAATCCAAAATAATCGAAGATGAAATCTCTTGCATATTCTTCTATATCTGGATCATCTTCTTCACAACAGGGAAAATTTTCAATAACATATTTAAAATTATCGGATAATTCCATTCGTGGTTCAAACATAGATAATCTCGCAGACGAAATTTGAACTTTGGTGAACTAAAAATTTTCATAGCATTCAAAGAGATACAAATAAAATATTAACTTACAATCGACGTTTGATGATTTTTAACAATATTATCAAGCATGTAACGAGTTTCCTTTGAGAATTGATAGGAGAATCCCACGCCTTTAAATTGAGCTCCAATGGAAGTTTGAACTTTGCTTGAGATGGATTTGTGCAAATGTTCAATTGTATCTATTATCTCACTATCAACTGTCAATGAAGTCGCAGGTAAACAATCGAGATCAACATTCTCTGGAATTAATTTATCTGTGCATGACCCAAGTACTGGTGATGTATAGTTGAGTTTGAAAATTGAACGAGTAAATCCAGCCATTTGACACTCGCCTGTGTAACATATTGGTGCACCGGAAAGTAAGTCGAATCCAAAACCAATTTTGTTGCTGTTTTCCAACGCTGGTATTGTTGAAAAAGCACGAGTACTAACGTCGAATTGACGAAGGTAGAGCCGCACACGTTCAATTGTTTGACGACGCTCATCATGAAGAGGCGTCAAATTAACCAACAAAAATAACGAAAGAATAACGGAAAATCGTAGAAACATTGCAATATTGAATATGTGTATTCATTTCTCACCTTTTTATAGATATATCACACATTCAGATTATACAAATAACTTATTTCGCCGAAAAAAAAACTATTGATTAAAAGATTAGTTCTGTCTACGAGTGGCATACATATTTAACTGAAACACGATATTATAAGATTAATTCATGACTCAATATTGGTTACTAAGAGCTATTTTTGCACATATATAATCACATAATGACGCTGGCAAATTTCCCAGAAAAAGGATTAGCCATACTGCTTTGTATGCAGACAATTTAATTAATGTTACATAGATGAAGAAATAAAAAATTTGAAGGGTTTTCTGAATACTATGTAAAGAAAGTAATATTTTTAAGATTGTTATTCTAGAGCAATGGCATGACATTTGTAAAATAGTTCAGTGCAACACACACACGATCATGTCATATAATAAAAACAGTAGTGATATTGTTGAATATAATTTTTTTGCTACTTATTATCCATTATTTTTGGTAATTAGTGGTACTCTATTCAATTCGTTGACATTCATTATTCTTTGTCGGCGAAAATTTCGAGGTACAAGTAAACAATTAACACTTCATTATATGCGTGCAATAGCTATTTTCGATATTCTTATGTTGTATGGTCGAAATTTTGATCATTTTCTTTATTATGCATATGGATTTACATTACAAACTTATTCAATATCGTTCTGCAAGTTGTTTTCATTTTTAAATTATTTTACACCACAAGTTTCAGCATGGCTACGTATTTTTATTTGTTTTGATCGATATTTATCATTAAGTCGTATTCATAAAACATGGTTTGCTCAATCTAGAAATGTTCTTATCATTATTATATGTATTGTGACAATTTTTACTCTCATAAATTTTCATTTTTTCTTATTTGCCTGTTATGATAACGATGATGGTACAGTAAATATGGAAGCTCGTCTATATGAAATATATCCATTATGGAATTATATAAATTTAGTATTGTATAATTGTTTACCATTTATTTTTATGATTGCATTTTATGGCAATGTGATTTATCATTTAATACGTTTTCGTCATACTAATATAAGTCAAAATTTACGACGTCAATATCGCTCGATGTCAATTACACTTATTATAATAACCTTTCTTTTTCTAATAATGACTATGCCGGCTACAATTTGTTCTGGATTCTTTTATGCAAGTACAAGTAAATTTATTCGTCATTTATTTGATTATATTCTCTATACATATCATATATTATCATTTCTTATATATTTAATTACGTTTCGTGAATTTCGAAAAGAAGTTATTCTTTCGATAACACTTTAAAAAAATGACAATTAACCAAATAATATATATATATATTTTTTTTTCAAAGAATTTTAAATTTGTTATTAACTGATTGTCTTTTGTTTTTTGTTGTAAATAACATGCATTAAATACAGGAAACAAAAAGATAAGAGAATAAGAAAAAAAAAGCCACCTTTATGTATTCCAAGCGTTGAAATTTTGTTATATATATATACTTCATTAACAGTGAACATAGATCTTGAATAAAAAACAACGGTAGAAACGTGTGCGAAAAAAAAACACAAAGAGGAAGAATATTGCGAGTGATAAATTACGCATATATATATATATGTATATAATAATGTACATAAAGATTAAACATTGCCTTCTACAGTCATAATTAAAGGATTAACATATTCAAAACCTTCAAATTCTGATTGTTGAATACGTGCTAAAACTTCGTCATCTTCAGGTGTTAAAACGACATCTTCATTTGTAAATTGTGGATCAAAATGTGAAAGATCTTTATCTTCAGTTAACATTGGTTTATAGGGTGGAACAATTTGTCGTGATTCTAATCGTTGCCAATCAATCGAAGGATAAAAAAATGGATGTAAACATATATCTTGAAAACCAGCTTGACAACCTAATATTGGATCATAACGACAACCTAAACGATTTCGAGGATCTTTATTAAGAAATCCTTCTAAAACATTTTTAGCTTTAACAGTTAATGAACGTGGAATACGTATTGGTTGTTCGAGTATAACTTGAAATAGACGATCTTCAGTATTTAAATCAGGATTTTCAGCTGAACCAACTATTTCAAATGGTGAACGTCCAGCCATCATTTCAAACATAAGTACACCTAGATATGTGAAATTTATTACAACAAAAAAAATCAAAATTCTTATATTTACCTAATGCCCACCAATCTACACTAAAATTATAATCATGATTTCTTAACATTTCCGGTGCTAAATAATTTGGTGTACCACAAAATGTACTTGTTCGTTCATCACGTTTAAAATCTAAACCTTCTTTACACATTCCATAATCAGTTAATTTAATATGACCATCAGCATCAAGTAAAACATTATCTAATTTTAAATCACGATAAATTACACCATGTTCATGTAGAAAATGTAAAGCAACTGTTATTTCTGCTGCATAAAATCTAGCACTTGATTCAGGTAATTTTCGTTGTCGTTGCATATGATACATTAAATCTCCACCGGTAACAAATTCAATAACAAAAAATAATCTTGATGGTGTCTGAAAACATGAATGTAAACCAACAAGAAATGGATGATTTGTTGCTTTTTCAAAAACATTTTTTTCACATTGAATCCAATCAATATCTTCATCATCATTAACAATAGATTTTTTTATAACTTTCATTGCATAGAGACGTGGTGGTTGATGATTATTTGAAATATGTCGTAAATGTCGTGGACGATATTCTGCTAAGAAGACTTTTGCATATGAACCACGACCAATAACTTTTAATAATTCAAAATCTTGTAAACTTATAGTTGGAGCACCGGTTGAAGATGTTCGTAAATCATCACCTACATCTATATAATTGCTATTTGTACCATTTGGATCATCAATCGGAGAATGACCAAGATCAGATAGACCTTGTGCTCGTTTTAATGGTCCAGGTTCATATAGAGTTGACATTTTTTGTTTTGTCATTGGATCTCGAGCATTCATTACACTAGCACCAGTTGGTCTATGTCGTTTAATAATTTCATTCACACCATTTTGTTGTTGATTCTCATTTTGTTTTTTATTTAATATAGATTGTTGTCCATTCGATGTTGTTGAACTCGATACAGATGTATGTCGTCCATTGGAATCTATTATTTTTGGATGATAAGGTGAAGTACCTGATGTTGTTGTACCACAAACAATGCGTAACTGTTTTACACATCGTTTATGTACAAGAACTCGACAATCAAGACATTTATAACCTTGTCTACCTAAACCCCATAAACGATCATTACAAACAGTACAAGCAGCTGTTGTACTAAATCTTTTTGCTTGATAACGATGTCCATTAATTAAATAAAGTTTTTTCCAACGACGTGCACCCCGTCGATATATTAATGGATCTTCACCTGGACATAGTAGACCTGGTTGTTCAGGTCGACTTGGGAAAACATGTATATGTAATTCTTTGTCAGCATTCTTTTTGTATAAGCGTATAGCTGTATTTAATTCTCTTTGTGATGACATTGTTATAGCATCAAGTGCTTCATCAAGCCATTTAACAGTAAATGTTGGTGGATCAGCACATGTTAAATGACATATTGAACATAAATGATTATAAAATGAATCTAATGTTAAATTTAATGGTAAATAAGTAACAGTTGCTTGTTGTTGATAATGTATTAAAAATTTAACTGTTGTTGTATCATCATTCGCCATTATTGAAAATGAAGAAATCTATTATTGAAATCACAGTTTTATATAAATAACATTATGGAATGTATATATCTAAAATTCTAATAAAATAAAATGCCTAAGTTTCCTGAGATATGTCTCTTTTGTTAAAAAATTATAATTAAGAATAGAACAGATAAGTAATTTTCATATCTATACAGTACAAACATATATACATATTAAACATAAAACATTTAGTCGGGAGAAGAAGTGAGAATTATTCATGAACAATACGTTGATTAACATTACGATGAAGAGGTTTTATAGTCGATGAATTTCGTGATAATCCAACACGAGCTGTTTGTAATGATGGAATGACTATTTTACTTGTTGGAAAGCCTACTGGTGTATTGACTTTTTTCTTTGAAACATCAGATGTTGAAACTAAATTAACAAAATAATAGATATTGAGATATATAAATATGTATATATTTACTTGATGGTTTTTGTTGAGCACGTGTGGTTGATTGATTTGAATTGAGATCAATTGATTTAACAGTTGGTATTTCTTTCGATTTACGAACTGGTTTCTTTTCAGGTGTCGGCTCTTCTTCTTCTTCATTATCATCAGCAATTTCTTCTTCTTGTTCTTCATCATGACTAGATTCATTTTCATCATCCTCTTCTTCTTCTTCTTCTTCTCGTTTTATTCGTTTACTTTTTGGCAATGAATTTTCATCTTGTTCATCAAAATCTTTATCTGTTGATTTACTTTCTAAAATTAAACATAATTTAATACCTTGTTTTGATATAATTTCTATTCTTACCATTACTCGATTCTGTTGATCGACTAGTTGTACTTTCTTTATCATCAATAATAACTGGAATTTCAATAGATACTTCAGATTCTTTTGAGATTTTAAGTGCTAAATCAAGTTCTTCTTGTTCAGCTTTCGATAATCTAATATAATATAAAATTTAAAGTTATGAGGAGAGAAAAAAACAAACAAACTTTTCTTTTCGTTTTCGAGGTGGTTGTCGAGGTGAAGACTTAGGTTCTTTTTGTTGATTATTTGATTTAGTATTACGAGTTTTTTTGGTATTATCATCTTTTGGAATAAAATCTAAATGAAAGAAAACTAAACAATAAAAGAAAAATATCTAGAAATTTACCATCATCATCATTTTCTGTATAAGATACTGTTTTTGTTATACGTTTTGCACCGGGCATATTTATCGAAATGTAGAAAATAATCTAATAAATAATAATTCAAATGTTTAATAATTCTATTCAAGTAACGATATGTCACATATACTTGTGATAATATATAACTAAAGTATTTAATAATTTTTATCTAAAACAAATAGATATAAATATCTTATACTATATCAAGAAAAGTAAGCATAAAACAATTGCACCTGTGGAGAAAAAAAAAGAAAACTTTTACATTTATACACGCATATCGTTCATTGTACTAAATTGTTTTTTTTTATTAAAATAGTAATAAAATGACATTGATAAATCGAATTGATAGTTTTCCCTGTTAAGTATATTTACTAGTATATGATTGTTGTTGATTAGAAGACATAAAAGATGATCCTCCAGACATTTGTAATAAATCATGAAATTTTTCTGCTTTAATTTTTAATTCATGTGCTCGTTTACGATCTTCTATAAAACGACGTTCAAATTCTTGTACTTGTTCTTCAGTTTTTTC
>CAJNOI010001458.1:0-14894 GCA_905250115.1 Adineta steineri | reverse complement strand
ATAACGTCTATCATGCTTATCAATAACTAATTGATTTCTCATTTTAGGGATTATTAGTTGCATCATCTCTTGCATATATTTTACCAGCATTATGTTATTTAAAATTAAAACCACATTCATCACAATTTTCACTCGATAATATTGCACCATATATTATATTAATTATTGGTATATTACTAACCATATCTGGTTTTGTTCTTCCATTACGACATGCATTGCAAGAAGGTTATTATTGTCAACATGGTATTGAACCTCGTTATTGTACACGAATGTTTCCACGAGTAACAAATTATACAAAACATGGAAAAAAAACTCTTCATTTTCTTTCATCACTTCATACATAACTCTATAAACATTTTTTTTCTGGTGATATTTGCATATATTTATATATATATATTTAGAAAATAAAATCTATAAATACACCTATTTATTGGTTAACTGATGTAATTTATCTGATTGATCGACATTAACCAGATATATATACAATGAGAAAATCTTTCATTCAACTCAACACCTCTTCTTAGCAGTTTTCTTTTTTAGGCAAATATCATCAACTCCTTATCAGTAATATATGTGTGTCGTCAACAGTCGTTCGTCTGTCTATAATATCCAATCAATATAATCATTATAAGCATTTCTAATTCTGTTTATATTTTTACAAGAAGAGATAATATTATTGGTTAAAGAAGAAAAAAACTTATCCATATAGACGACAGACAAGTAATGCAAAGAGAAAGATAAATGTTTCTCAATGGAAAACGATCAGTCAATTGGTTTATTGAGAAAAAAAAAAGAAGAAAAGACAATCACGATCGACGAATGAGAATATAAGAGAGAAGAATCAATTACATTAAACATATCATCGCGTGCAATATTTGATTGTTGTTGCAACTCAAATTTGCCAGACAAGAACTAGAGAGAGAGAGAGAAAAAAAAAACGAAGAAATTGTGGTATCGTTACATTGAGCAGAAACAGATCGTTTTAATGGGCATCGATAAAAAGAAAAGAAGAAGAAAAAAAAACGAAAGAGAACAAGTAGAGAAGAGAAGAGAGCCAAATCTTGGATAGATAGATAGATGCACAACAAAGAATGCGACAGTAATATCAAGAGAGAGATGATTTACTTCAATGAGTTTTTAATAAACTAAATGGCAAACGGATCATTTGACGACTGAAAATATCTTTTCATATATATTTATTCGTTCATTCATTCATTCATTCATTCAATCAATCTCTACAAATGAGTAAGAAACTTGGTGTTAATATCTCAGATCTTCTTGCTCAACCTGTTACTTTATCTGTATCTCCAACAACTTCATCATCATTATCATCCTCTACAACATCAGATTTAGTAACATCATCTAATGAATATCATCATGATCGACAAATTGAATTATCATCAACATCATCAACAGTACAACAAATCAATGAAACAAATAATCATTTATCAAATTATGAACAATTAATGCGAGCATCATCAATGTATCGTAATCAAGATTATTCTTTATTACCAATTGTTAATGGTACTTATCCATGGATTCAAACCGATAGTATACTAAAAGATCGTTTTTCTTGTAAGTTAATCTCTAATGACATTTTTATGAGAATAGTCACGCAAAATCGAATAGTTAATCAAATTTTCTATATTTTAAGTATTCAATAATCAACGACGTTTAGGTCATCCATATCAAAATCGAACTCCACCAAAAAGAAAAAAACCTCGAACATCATTTACTCGTTTACAAATACTTGTAAATTTTTTAAAAATTGATTATTATTATTCAATATATATATATATATATGTGTGTGTATATAGGAATTGGAAAAACGTTTTCATCGACAAAAATATTTAGCATCATCAGAACGTTCACAATTAGCTAAAGGTTTAAAAATGACTGATGCACAAGTTAAAGTAAAAAATCAAATGAATTATTTTCTATAAATTAAAAATAAATAACTTCAATCTAGACATGGTTTCAAAATCGTCGAACGAAATGGCGACGACAAACAGCTGAAGAACGTGAACAAGAACGACAAGCAGCTAATCGTCTTGTATTAACAAGTTCTCATCATCATCATTCAGTATCATCAAGTCCAAAAATATCATCACCATCACAACAAATATCAAATGATAATAATAATTCATTGATATATTCAAGTGCATCTTTAAATGCTTTACAGAATTTACAACCATGGTCAACACCATCGAATCATTCAAATTTATCACCAACATCATCAGTATCAGATGATAGTAATCATCGTGCAACTAATCATCAATAATATTTTTTTTAAAAAAAACCAGAAACATAATTATCAATTTTTTTTTCTTTTTTTGCGTTTTACTTATATAAATATATTTCAATGATGTAAGTGTGTATATGTGTGTGTGTGTGTGTTCTTTCAATAAACACTTTGCAGATTGTAATGTCTGTCTATCTATCTGTCATTTTAATTAGAAAAACTAATCCCTAGAGAAACATCTTATCTATCTATTTCGTTACACTTTAGTAAACACATTCTATTAGTCAACTTCCATTTAATTATTAAACTCAATATTTTCTCTTATGGGAGTAATATAAATAATTTTTATTTAATAGTTTAGAAATAAGAATTTAGTTTTCCTTGATCTTATTCGAGATTTTGTTTTTTATTTGATGTGTTCGTGTTTTAGGATAAATGTTGTATATAGATGTATATATCTATATGTCTATCTATCTCTTATTACCATTCAACAGGCGACAATTGTCACACGCAATATTTAGGGAAAAGAACGATGACGATACCCAAAAGACTAAAGACCACCCACTAATTAATTAAGTAGAAGAAGAAAAAAAGCGATGAGAACACATCATCTTTATAAATGTGTATATGTTCTCGTTGTGTGTTATGATTTGGAAAAAAGGAAAATTGCTTTTCAATGTTTATATATCAAATTGTTTGTCTCATTTTGCTCATATATAGATGTCTGGCTATGATCATCTTCACATACAAACACTAGATCGCAAGTTTATGTTGTGCTGAACGTTATAGAAGAGGCAATTGAAGTGATTAATTGCAAGTTAATTTGAATGCCAGCCGGCAATAAAAAAAAACAAGAGATAATTCTTGGATGAATATAAAAAAATGTCTTTTATATATTTCAAAGCAGAAAAAGAAAAGAAAATATGTTCTAGAGAATTATATAAGAAAAACAGTTTAATCAAAGAAGTCATCTCCTTCTTTTTCTTTATTTTTGATTGGTGATTTATGTGAAACAGGTATTGGTGAATGATGTTTTTCTAATCGAGCTGCTGGTCGACCATAATCAACTAAATCTTGTGTAAATGTATCATTTGTTGTTGGTGATATTTTATGAGCACTAGTACGTTTTATATCAGATTTATCAAATGTTGGTGTTGTTGTTGCACTCGATGAACTACTACGATTAGCAGCAGCCTCTTCAATTTCAGTATCTGAAGAGGATGTTGATAAAATAATTGGTGAGGGAACTCGACGTTTTGGAACCATTGAAGGAGGAGAAGAAGGAGGAGATTCATTTTTAGTTACAGGTGGTGTTTGAGACGAATGATTTGTATGTGTAGTTGGTGGTGTTGACCTTTTCGCAACTGTTGTTGGACCAATTGATACACGACGTTGTTTATGATGTTTTTTAGTTCGTTTATGTTTAATTAATTGATTGTCTTGACTTCGATTTGTACTGTTAGATGATGTTGTAAGCTCAGTTGTTGTCGAAAAATCTGATTGACTATCGACAAATTCTCGATGTTCTAAAATAAATTCTATATAATTAATTTTTGGAAAAAAAACAAAACTAAATCTCTAATTTTAAAGAATATTTAGATTAGAAAACAAATATAAAGATTTTTCATACCATCAGAATCGATCTGTTCTCTATGTGATACCATTAAATTAACTGGAAAATCACGCGTAGTCTTTTGATCATTTGATTTACTCGATAGCCAAGCATTGCACGTTATGTCAGAAGTTATTTCACGAATTGGATCAAAAATCGATACTTTATTTAAAAACCAAGCTGATTCTGTAAACAAAAATTTATAGATTTAAAAAAATAAAAAAATATTTATTACGTATATCTTTTTGATCATGTCCAATTCTAATTCCAGCTAATTGTCCAACATGATATGTTTGAATTGTAAAAATATCAGTTTGATCTTTTTGGAATGGCATTCGATGGTTTTCAGAATTGATAAGATTAAGAGATGGTGTATATCCATTTGTTCCATAAAATTGAATACTTATAGGTGCATCTGTTGAAGCACCATTACAATTTCCTGTTGTAATTGAAACTTTATATTCACAAAGAATTGCTTTACTAATTGGTTTTGCTTTATTCATCTTTAATAAATATAAGATTTGTATGAATTTAATTTTGCTTTTTTAAATACTTACAATTGATCGTGCTTTTTCAACAGGATTTTTAGTTTTACGTTTTTGTTTTACAGGCTGTTGATTATTTATTGATGCTCCTGAATCAATTGATAAACGTGATACAGATGGTAAAACCGATTGTATATTAGATTGTTCACTAGAAAATATCAAAATAGAATTTTAATAAGATTTTAATTAATATTTTTACTCTATTGGACGTGGAGATGGATTTGTATTTCGTGAAACATATGTATGTGGCATCTAAATTTATTTAAATTATTTTTAGATTTTCCTAATGAGAATTTTATTTTTTTTACTTGTTGTGATAAGAAACTTGTTTCATATATTGATCGTCGTGTATTAATCATTGTTGCAAGAATATTTGCTGTATTATCAATTAATCGATTTTGTTCAACACGTGATAGTTTAAATGCAGGCTTAGGTATGTCTCTTCGAAATTCTCGAGTATTTGTTCTAATTTTATATTTGAAATAGGATATGTTATTATTATTAATTATTTAATCAATAAAATAACTTACGCACTACATGCTGAACTTGCTCGTACCGATGGTCTTAAATTGAGTTCAGCAAATTTTTGATTTTCTTTTGACTAGAAACATATATTAGAATACTATTAAAATTTCTTTGAAATATTTACTGAAGATCTATTTGGACGCATGTGAAAAGTAAGTTCTTGACGACACATCCGTTTTTCTGGAGTATTTACTGTTGGCTAATAAATATTAATATAGTGTTATTATAAATATAAAAATAAAAAATAAAATTACATTAATTTGTTTTCTTTGTTGTTGAAAACTACGCATATAAATTTTAATATCATTATCAGAATAAGAAGAAC
This sequence comes from Adineta steineri, assembly GCA_905250115.1. Classification (NCBI taxonomy): domain Eukaryota; kingdom Metazoa; phylum Rotifera; class Eurotatoria; order Adinetida; family Adinetidae; genus Adineta; species Adineta steineri. The sequence goes on along the minus strand of CAJNOI010001458.1, from coordinate 9,645 downwards.
CGTAAGGTGGTGGATATTCTTTTGTTGTTCCGTACATATATCGCTGAAAGAATAAAGAAAAAATATTAAGTAAATTATTTTATAATTTGACTTACAGCTTTGCTCGGTACAGGATCTAATGCAGAAGAATTTGGATTAAGAATAAAAGCATTTTCACGACGCTTTACATCCATATAATGTTTTCTAGAGGAGGAGGAAGACAAAACAATATAATGAAATTATATTAGCAACAAGATAAAAATAGAAAGACTTACAAGTTTTTGGATGTTTCCTTAATAACAGCATGTGATAATCGATCCATAAATGGTGTTGTATTATTACCATTATTATTAAGAGCTATATGAGCCATAATGTCTTTTTTCACACTCACTCGATCAGCGTTGTCAAGTAAATGTTTACAAATTTTTATAACATAATAATCAGTCTATAAAAAATGAAAATTAATTTTATATTGCAATCTCAGTTTTTTTTCTTCTTCGTTTTTTCATTTCTCATTCTTTTAAATCTATCAAATTTCAAACAAATTTCTACTTCAATTCAATGACAAAATTTTATGTTTGAATGTAGTGATGGTGTTGAGTTGTTCACTTTTTTTTTTGTATGTCTTACCTTCAGCAGTAATTTCTTTTCTGTGTCTCTGTCTCTCTTTCACTTTCACTTATTTTGTCATTCTTGTGTTGGCATTGTGTATTTACAAGTTCTTCGCTTGAAAAAAAAAAGAAAATTTTTTTTTGTATGTTCTCTTTCATTACACATTTCTACTTGTGTTGTTTTGATAAATCTTTCTTCTCCCCGTTTTATACTCCTTCGAGAGTAACTACGTTTGCATGTGTGTATGTAGTTATAATAAAGAAAGCAGACTGTGTTTTTTTGTTGAAAAGAAGAAACTAACAAACTAAGTGAAGAAGACATTGCATACAGAAAGAAAAAAGAGAATATAAAAATCAACACAGATGCTTGAATTTGCATGTCTGTTACCTTAGTTATCGCTTTTTTTTCTTTATTTCATGTATATATATGTTATTAAAATTAAAAACAAAAGAAGATTGAGAAAACTATGAAAAACAATTTAATTTTTTTCTTTTTCTATGCATTTGAAGTAATAGAAATTACTTCGTTCTATTGTGATGATAACAAACAGTTAAAATCAATAAAAATAAATTATACTTGTGTAATACGTATGCAAATCTATAGAAAAGTCAAGTTGATTCATTGATGACAAATAGGATTACATGGATTTTATTTTATTATCAAAGTTTAATCAGAAAGACACAAAATTTATATGACTAGATCTAAATGAAGATTATGATGATATTAATCGAACCGAATTTAGATCGGAAAATGGTAGAATAACCTAAAATGAACAGATATTATAAATAATTTGTTAAATTAAGAAATAAAATTTACTGTTGTTGATTCTTCTTCTTGTTGTTCTAATAATTCATCTGATGGTGCATAGAATTTTGATGGTTGATTAAAAGCTGATTGTAATGGTTTATCAAGTTGTATAGTTAATTCACCGGTTGTTTCATTCACATCAATTACTGTTCCTTCTTTAAATTCTGACATTTTTGGACAAAAATCTTCACTTAATTCAAGTAATTTAAAAGCTATACGTGTTTGAATTGTTGGACATTGTGTTATTGGAGGGTAGAGATCATATATTTTTTCATTATTTTCAATAGCTTCAGCAACAAGTGGTAAACGAGCTAATTTATTAAATGAGGTTGGTAGAGTCTTTGAAACAAAAAGAAAAAGTTTCTTTTTTTTTGTATTTTTTTTTAAATATTAATTTCTATATTTACTTGTGGAGAAGAAGATGAAGAATGATTTCCATTTGATGCTATTTGATTTTCAAGATCATTTTTATCAAGACCAAACGCTTGATCAACAAAATTTGCCATTGACATATATTCTAATGCTCGTTTTTTATGTTGTGCACGTTTTTTACCTAATTGTTGTCGAATTTTTTTAGCTTGATTTTCTTCAACAGTTTTATGTTGTTTCATTTCGAAAAGAAGATCAATAGTTTTCTTCTTGTTATTGTTATTGTTATTTGTTTTCGTAGAATCTTTAATCACATCTGTTGCGACTGGTGTTGGAATGTATTGTATACGAACTGAACTATTACTACCATTAACCAATGGTAATGGGTTTGTTGTATCTTTTTCTTCATTTATATTTGATGTATTTTTCTCTTCGATTGTATTTGATGTATTCATTTCTTCAGTTATAGTTGATGTACTTATTTCTTCGATTTTATCTGACGTTTGTGATAAAGATTCATCATCACTATCAGAATCGAATCGTACATGTGATTTGTCTATGAAAATAAATGATTAAATAAGAAAAAGAAATGAGAAATATTACCTTTAACATTTCCTTTAGGTAAAGGTTTTTGTGCTTTCCATGCTGGTGTTTTCGATTTTAATTCACGAATATAACCATTAGTTGATGGAAGTGATAATGGAAGTTCTGAATTTATTTCTTGTTCAATGATTGGTTCTTTTGGCTTTTGTACTACCGGTTGTACTAGTGGTGATTTAGGTATAGACTGAGTAACCGGTGGTTCCGGTATACATTGAATAATTGGTATATTAATGACTTGATCTGCACTTGATTTCTCCTTTGTTTTCTTTTTACGTGGTTGTTCATTGACAATTTCAACGGATGGTATGATTGTGATTGTTGATTCTGTCGACATACTTTGTTCATTAGATTCTAAACGTTGTCGTCGTTTATGATTATTTTCCGATTTAATAATCGATGGTATAATTGTAATTGTTGATTCTGTTGACATACTTTGTTCATTAGATTCTAGACGTTGTCGTCGTTTGTGGTTATCTTCCGATGTAATCATTGATGGTTCGATTGCAATTGTTGATTCTGTTAACATATCTTGTCTAGTAGATTCTAAATCTTGTCGTTGTTTATGATTATTATCCGCTTTGATCACTGATGGTTCGATTGCAGTAGATGAGGATATATTAAAATTAATTGAATCTTGAAATGATTTTTGATGTAGTTTATGTGCTGTTAATGGCATAAGACTAAATAATAGAAAAATTGATTAATAAAAATTAAATAATATTAGTTTTCGCTTACATTAATCGATCATTATCACGTAAAATTTGACTTGAAGTAAATGGTAATAATTGACATTCATCGAGATGAATAATAAATGTTCGTTCATCACATTTTTCTTGATCTTTCAAATAATTTAATTGAATATCCTCAAGAATATCTTTAACAGTCAATAATTTCGATGGTTCAAACGCATACCAAAAATTATGAAATTGTTTTGATGAATTTTCATCACAGAAATATTTTAAATGTATTTGCACACGAATAGCATTCATAGTTTCTAAAAGACATAGTAATAATAAAGAATTCTTTCGAGATTATTTTATTTATAAATTTATTACAAAAAAAATCATGTTTAATCTTGTAAATAACAAAGTCAAAAATATAAAAAACAAAAAACTAGTCCAATACTATATAAATTTCATTATCAGCTGTCGGTATATCACCATTGTATTCATTTTCTTCGTCTAAGGTATTATCAGCTGTTCGCATATCAATATTGCATTCATTTTCTTCGTCTGACATATCATCATGATTGTCTAAAATAAATCAAAAAATTTTAAATAGACCGTATTTTTTTCACAAACCATAATTAATTAAGGTAAGATCTTCATATCGAATATCATCTAAAGCAAAACCACTTGCATCAATAGTACCAAATCGTTCATTAAGTTGTTCGATAACTTCCGCTCCTAATTGTTCATATACTTGACGAAGAAATTTAAGAGAACGAATACGATGAAAATATTCCAGACATTCATTTTCATCACCAGGCCAATTATCATCAATATCACAAACAGCAGTTAAATACATCGGGCAACTAAATAAAAATTGGTTTAAAAAAAATGATTTATTTCTCATTGAATAAACTAACCGTTTAGGATTTATTTCCCAACTTTCATTATGTCGATATATCGGTATTACTGATTCCGTTGTAGATGCAGATATACTTTTATCACAATCAATTTCTTTTAATCCACAAAAATAACACCAATATGTTTGACATTCTGGACAAGTCATGTGTGTACATGCATCATCCTAAAATACATATTTTAAGTAATCATTATAATAACATTTGATTAAATATACCTTCATACCTAAAAATAGAAAAAAATTATTAGAAAATAACTATGAATAAATTTCATTTACCAGCTAAACCACATTCAGGACAGGGTACTTTCTGACCATTTTCAATAGCCATTTCAACAATCTTTTTTGCTTCTCCAAGTTCTGCACATTTAAAATGTTTTTCAATTTCTTCCTACAAATAATAAGATTTCATATAGTAAAAAAGACATATACTGTTTTTTTACTATATTATTTTCATATTCTTCATATTCTTCATCGTCAATGTCATCATAATTTTCTTCTAACATTGTTACTTTATGTAAACAAATCAAACATGACCTAAATATAATTATCTAAACGACAACTTTATCTATACGTTATTTTTACTAACGTTTTCCCGCAACCTTGATGTTTACAAAACATAAATTGAGCACCAGGTGATTTAACTCGAATTTCTACATACGAACAAAATGCTAGAATCAAAAAAACAACAGATCGGTAAATAAAAATAGTTTATTTTAAAATTATACCACAATAAATAAGTTCCTCATTATCTTTTAAAATATCTTTTGACCACGAAAGACTCAACATAATATTTGTATATTGGACAAACTGTTCAGGTTTGAGTTGTCGTTCAAAAACTGATGAATTTAGTTCAATTTTACATACCTATTGACAAACAAAAAGGAAAACCAACTCTTTAATAAGTTTAATAAATATTTTGTTTAACAAACCATGCATCGTGGTGGAAGATTTATATTTGGTTCAGCAATACACATTGCTACTAAATTTGCTGAACATGGCATACATAAATGATGACCTTGTGCACATTGAATACCTAAGAAAGATTAATTTTTTAATATTTAATAGTTATAAGTCATGTGATATTTGTTTACCTGCATGATTTTCTTCTAATTTATCTCTACAACCAAAACATAATATAGGTTCATCTTTTTTATTAATCTTTGATGAGTCTAAAGACATTATTTAATAAGACAACAATGATTTTGAAATAAATATTGAGTTATATAAATATGTGTTTTTTAATACTCAAATTCATTTGGATTTTTCCAACTTTAAATAGGAAAAAACCAAGAGAAGTTTTGCTAGATAGTAATGTGTTGTCCTTCCCGAGCAGACAAGGAACGAAAAATACGGCGTTTCTACGCGTAAAAATGTGCGCGTTTTACGCGATGAAAAAAAAAACGTTTTGGTAGCAAAATGATGAAGACTCCTTTTGTTGTTAGTAGCTCGACTTTTTCTACTGAAAAAGAATTTTTCTCTAAGTGTAAAAAGCGTACATTCTTACGCGTAGAAACGCCGTATTTTTCGTTTCTTGTCTGCCCAGGTTATCTCTCTCATATATTGTCATTCTTATCTTTTGTCCTTTTGGTATTTTTCTTTATTCCTATCATAAATATATATTCATATATGTGAAAGATTTTACCTTGCGTTGGCTTTTCTCTTGTCAAGATTCCATGTGTGGACAGTTTGTCTTTATTCATTGTCATCCATATAAACCAACTGATTTCAATAAATATGATCGACTGTGGTAGGCAGGATCATCTACACGCAACACATTTCATCGGAGAACCACGCCTCACATGTTTGTTTTCAATATCCATCTTATAGAGTTAATCAATCAAAAATGTTATAATAAAAAAAACAGATAAATTCATCATCATTAAATCATATCATTGTATTTTAATATTCAGAATACGGCAATATATAATCATTAATATTGATAGACAATACATTTTCTTGATTTTTAACAAGTTTGATAGTATGAAAACATCGATCTTAATTATTGACAAGTTCATAACACATGACGAACCATATCTGATTTAGTGATTGAAGAATCTATTGCTAAAAAAATAAGTCTATGATAAAAAGAAGTAATCTTTCTTTTTCTTCAAAATAGCTAAGAGGATAAATTATGCATTTTTTTATCTTCTACTTTAAAAATTATTTATTAATATATAAATATATACTGAAACTATAAACAAATAGTTTAAGCAGTACTATTTCTAATCAAACATAAATAATATCTATAAAGAAATACTTTTTCTTCTTTTTTTGCAATCTATCGACCGTAGTTCGTGATTAAGTCTAAAATAGGGTTTTCTCTTGAGAAATAAGAATTCTATTTAGAATCTCAATAATTCTAAAAAAAGTAACATACTCGATTTTTCTATTATTTTCTATTCGCACTTATAAATTTCTATACTATAAAAAAAAGTAAAAAATATATAATGCATTAAATAAGTAGTAATCAATTCAAAAGCTATTGAAAATTTAAGATACCGATAAAAAAAAAGTCTTCTTTACAATTATATTCAATATTTGATTAAAATATATTTATATATATTGTCTCAGAAGAGAAAAAAACTAAAACGAAGTAATAACCTAATCTCACATCTAAAACTAATATTCAAAAACTGACATGTCATCGTTTACAACATACTCACATTGATTAATTAAAACTCAATAGAAATATTCACAAGACATGAAAACCAATTCTCTGACATCTATAGAATCTGCTAAATTGGATTAACAATCTTCATCATATATATATAAATTTTTTATTTTGACCTTGAGCTAACACTTTATATAATTTCCAAGAATTTACCATTATGAAATATTTTCAGGTATGGAATGATAAAATAAAATGTAAGTAAAGAAAAAACGATGAAATTTACCTAATTAATTAATTGAATAATAATATATTTTTGTTTTGTTTTTCTTCGTATATATCAATTAATCCATCAGACAATAACGCACCAAAATCGAATGATCAGTCATAAATTTTTGATTGAATCTACTCAGATAAATTTGACAATATAGAAGAAAAAAAAACTAATTAGATTTATTTTGAGCAATAGTTCTAGCTTTACGAATGAGAATCACGAACAAGAATATACATTATTTGATAAAAATAAAAAACATATATATATTCATTATCAAGTAAATTGAATAATTTATATCCCATTCATTTGATTAACAAGTGTTAAAAATTTCTAAATGAATTACTATTATTCTTGATCTATTCATACATTGTGTTACTTGAAAAACCATTAAGCTATTAATCGTTTTTCTTTTTTTAGATTGTAGCGCTTTTCAGTCATTTGTTGTATGTTATACTCCAATAATATTTGTTTGAACGACAAAATAAGATGGAAAAACAGGAAAAGAAAGGAGAAAAAGGAACATAAACAAATCCAATCGATCGATCGATCGATCGATCGTTTGTAGTTCTAGAGCATCATTTCTTCCTTTTTTTCTGGAGAGCTTATCGTCGTCGTCGTTGTCGTTGTCGTCGTCATCATCATCATACTCATCATCATCGATTTTCTGTCTGCTACGTCTCCTTCATCTATTCTAGAAAGGACACAGAAGCATCATAATATTTATCAATAAAGAATTCGGGTCATGAATTCCGTTCATTATCTATTTTTATTATCATGGCTCAACTATGCGGTAAACACACCCTTGATTAATTTGAATATAATACTTCATTATATTTCTATAGAAGCCAGTACAATATTAAAAAGATTGAGTGAACGATTGTATCAATATAGCAATTGTCAACAACCTGATATAGACTCACTACAACAAATAATTGACAGTCCATTATTTAATACATTATACAATTTACAGGAATCATTTCAACAATTAAAAGTTGAATTTGAAAAAGGAAATCCTTCAATAAAAGATTGTTCATTTGATTTTGATCTTGAAGGCCATTTAAAATTTATTAGCAAGAAAATAACAAATCAAAGTAATAATTTAGCTAATAGACTTTTTCTTTTCTATAATATAATATATAAAAATTTGTTTAGATATTAAAAATAATAAACGTTTAGCGAATGATAATATTCTTCGAAAAATTATCTTAACTAAACAAACACCTGACGAATCATTAGGTTTTAGTATAATCGAAAAAAAACATCGTTTATTTGATATTAATGCGATCTTTATCGAAGGTATTCAATCGAATGGTATTACTGAATTGTAAGTTCTTCTTTTTCCAATGATACCATCAGTTTCATTTTTTCATACTCTTGATTATTTACCTAATTTTCTTGGTTTTATTTTTCTTTCTCGTGGGATTCCTGTCAGCAGAGATCAATGATCTGTTTTATATCCAAATATTTGAAAAAAGATCTAATCGAATATCGAATTGATCAATATTATGTTGACGTCATCAATATATTTTTCTAATCAAATTGATGTTAATAAGACAAATAAAACTCTTAATTATTTGTATTTCTTCTTTTTTTTTCAAAACTAAGAAGAAGAAAAAAAAAAGATCTTATTGACTAAACACTTTCTCTCCTATATTTTCTTCAGTCATGACCTTCAATGATAATATCGAGCTATATTTTCTATTTTTCTTTTACCATAAGGAAACGCAAAAAGAGATGATTTACAAATAATTCCTATCGCGTTGTCGCGTCAATTTTTTCCTGATAAAAGAACGCATACAGAGTAACAAACATCTCATTCCATTTGTTACTTTTCTTAGCGTGTTGTATGCTGTACGTTCTGCTATTCTTGACAGTTGTCGGCACGCACAAAAAAGCCAAGAAAAAAAAAGAAAAATATACATTGACAACTTAGCTTTAAGAATCGATCGGGAAGAAAAAATTTTTCTAGATCATGAATATATTTCACTTTAAGTAGCATCTATTAAACAAAGAAACCGAGAAAAAAAAATAAGAAAAGTCGACAACACTTTTTTTTCTTCTTCGGTATGTTTATATAAATATATATATATATATATATATATGTAAATGAAAAAGAAGGAATCAATCGTCTTGTGCAGGTCTCGAGAGATCATGAACTATTGTCACAAAGGATAAACTCGTTGAATATAAAAAGAAAAGAAATAAGAAAAAAAAACGGAAGGAATAGATCATTATCATCATCATCATTAACATCATCGTCATGATCATCATGAACAGGAAATAGAAAAAAAGGTCTTTTTAATATGAAATCTACTAATACACCTTATTTAATAGGTTTTATAATGTAAAAGAATATATAAGAAAAAAAGAATTTTTATCAACAGTCAAGTAAGACTTATTGATCTTGTTCTTATCATTATTATTATTATTATTATTACTATTATATCAAAAAGAATAACTGAATAGGCATATACTTTTCTAAAGATCACTAAGATAAATAGTATACTAAACATGTTGCTTTAACATTTAGATCTTAGCGATAATCTTATAACAATAATGATAACAACTATGTCTGTTGTTGGCTTGTGTGCACTCTAACAAAAGATATTTTGTTATGAAAATTAGATTATATAAGACATTGATGGACTATAATGATAGAATAGTGCTCCCCTTCCTTTTTTGTTCCTTATTCATCTATCCCTCTTGGCAATCTATTGTGGATTTTTGAACGAGAAGTCGAGATTGTTTCTCATGATGTGTGTATATTTTATATGGATTTGAATATAGATTTTGATCGTTTTTTTTT
>CAJNOI010001457.1:0-14899 GCA_905250115.1 Adineta steineri | reverse complement strand
ACTTACACTCACGATTTTCTTCGAAAATTTACGTGAGTTCCACAAAAAATGAAGGAAAAGAGCGTTAATTGTTCATTTGTTGCATATAATCGATCGTTTTGGCGTCGGTTATAGTTAATACGTTCGAAAACGACGTGTTCACTATGTTAGTAAATTTCTCTTCTTTCTGTTTCTTAAAATATACATAAAATCGAATGACAGTTTTTGAATTACTTCCACTTATCTCCTTCATTTAACATATAATATGGTTTCATCTTTCTTTTTTCATGATTACAGCGAATTATGGAATGATATAAGTGGAAATAGTTCATTTACGGCTAGACTTTTATTATTTTTCATTATTTGTTCAGTAACTGTTATCATAAAAATTATTCGAATCGGCTTGTATCTGTTCAAAATAAATGCATTACCAATTAGAAATATTGTATTGATTAAAGAAGTTCACTGTCGATACGGTTTAAATTTTATTATTATTTGATTTTATATATTGATTATAATATTAATAGATTCATTAAAGTGTAAATACAACAGATTATTATGTATTATAAGATATTATATAACTGATATTAGCGCAAAAACATTTTGAACAAATTAAGTTTAAATACAGATGATATTCCCTTTTCTGAAAGAAAGGGTTATAGGCTCGTTAAATAGGGTCGTTAAAATGCTTAAAGTTTGTTTGTCCAAACAGCCAATCAGATTGCAGCATTTTAGAAGTCAATGAAAACTTATAGCTGGTCATCAGAAAATGACTGACCAAAGGTAATCGGGGTCGGGGAACCCGAATCTGGTGTCAGTTTTTAAAACATTTTTTTGAGTACCAGTTTTTTAAGACAAAGGACCACTTTTTTACGAAAAAAATCTTTTTTTATAAAGTTTGATCAAATACAATCGGGGTCGGGGAATCCGAATCTGGTGTTAGTTTTTGAAGATTTTTTTGAGTACCAATTTTTTTAGACAAAGGACCACTATTTTATGAAAAAACTTTTTTTTTATAAAGTTTGATCAAAGATAATCGGGATCGGGGAATCAGAATCTCAAGTCAAATTCTTAATTTTTTTGTCCTTCATTTTTTTACTCAAAGAATAGATTTTTTAGGAAACTGTTTTGTTGGACCCGGTAGGTGTGGCTATTCACTTGTTAAACATGTGTTCAAAAACTATTTCTAGAAGTTTCAGAAAAATCGGGTTCAAATAGAACCAGGACGAGTACCGCTTTTAATACGCGAGAACGAGATCGAAATAAAGAAACCCTATCCCGCCGGATCCTAGTTGATAACTATAATCGGATTTTTCGGTAAAATTGAAACAAATAATTTCAAAAAAAGAACAGTTGTTTGAAATCCTACTGTTAAATGGTCGTAGATTTTAACTGTATAATAATATTCGCAGTAGATGAAGATCTTTGCTATGGCACAATGTGATGTACTCTATTCGTAACAGCTTACAACATACTTCTTCTTTCCTTAGTTTCTTCTTGAGAATCAGAATATCAAATACCTAGTATCTTTCTAAGGAAAATTCATACGAAATGCACCTCTTAACTTCTAAGCTGTATTAATAGTGGAGGAAATAGTATAGTTAAACACAGAAACGGCTAGTCGTGAGTGGCCGACCGAAGGGAGGCCGACGAACGACTAGACGTTGATTTTAAAGGTTTATTCTAAGTATAATAAGTGAGATTTGGAGTTGTATGAGAGATTGCTAAGTGATTCGGTTCTTGAACTAAAAGGAAATGTATATTATACATTCGAGGTAATAAGACCTATTCAATAAAGGACTTATCGATGCAAACATGGCGTTATTTGCTTGTTGTGGCGTGAGCAGGAATAGACATGCAGTTGTGCGACCCTAAAAGGTTTTAGGAGTTGTTCGGAATTGTGTCATTTTAAATGAATAGTTTTTTTTTCATATAATCATGATTCCAGGTGATCCCAAGCATATCCTAGTTTTGTTATACTATTATAATTGTTGAATACACTTTGAGAAGAGGATGAGTTTTTTTCATAACAACAATTTTCCCGATTGCTCGGGAGTATTAAGGTAACTTTGCTCAGATTATTTTGAAATTGTAAGAATTCTCGAATATGCAGCATCACAACTCCTTAATCTCTTTGAATTAGGTCAGTTTTTCCAAAGATGAGATATACGGCTGCGACTGATCGTTTATTCCTCAAATTAAAGATGAACAATGTTCGATCAAGATTTTATGACGAGTAGAACCTGTTTAGGTTCCTTTATTGACATGTATTCAAAATCAAGTTTATTTTTAATGATAGTCATAGGAAATTTTCTTTCAGAAAAGGGTCAGCGAATCCATCGGATGAGCGTTACTTGTTTCATTTTTGTGATTTTTTGCTTAATTCAAAAATATTATTTATCATAACAGTTATTGGCTGCGTAATGGTATTTATTACATTTACATTTATTATTCTACATTGGCCTATCTTTTAGTTTGTTTTTTTATTTTTCTTATTGTATTTACGTATACATTTTACTTAGTTAGAAAATAAAAATATATGATGTGAATCTGCTACATTGAATTTTCGTTAACAATGATGATTATATATAAAACATATTAGAAATGGTATCTTTAATATTCATCTTTAACAAAAATGTTTATATGTATTGACGAAAGAACAGTGCAAGATGATATTTTTTTTCTTTTATAGAAATAATAACTTATGATTTTTAGTCCAATTGGACGAACACGTCAGCTTGTTATATATTATTGTCTATAAATAAGCAGATCATTGTTTGACAAAACGAAGAAAAAAATTGAAGATAACCGACTTAGTAATTATATCTAAATTAACTAGGTATTTGTGAAGATGAGAATCCTATATCTCTGCTTATTCGAAGAAAAACACACGCTATATATAGAATGGTAGATCACTCTGTTAGGAATATGTTCAACAGGAGAACAAAAGAATAAGATGAGGAAAAATTTCATAACATATAGCAACATATATGTGAACGACAGGAAAGAAAAAATCCATGAACGACTTGGAAGAGAATGAGAACACACATATAGAAGAAGATGATGAATCACACTATATATGATATATGTATATGTGATAACAAACCGAAAGAAGATATACATATATATATTATAAGAAAGAAATGAAGATAGGTAATGATACCACCTAACATATTCTTGAACGAAAAAGTAAATTAAATGTGCTGATTAATGTCTAGCTACTTATGTTAACTCTATTAATAAAAGAATTTCAAGCGATGGAGTTAACATAATTGAAATTTTAAGTAGAATCGATGTATTAAAAGATCCTATATTTACAAACAAAAAAATCATAATTGGAGGCCAGAATACATTTAGTTGTGTATTGTTTCTATAATAACACATAGAGTTTTTTTTTCTTTTTGTTGATGACGACAATGTTCTGTTTGAATAATCAACTTTTTCTATTACTTACTAAGAGTTTTTACAAATGAAAATCTAAAATAAACTTTTTGAGAAAAAAAATATACGCTGAAACTATTTAATTATATCGATGAATAATATTTGTTTATTTTTGTTGATACTTCGACACTATGATCATGTACTTTCTACGAATGATATTTCTATTCATTATTTCTCAGATAATTATACGCAGAAAAATATAGGAATTCATTATTCATTTAAATCTTTCTATCATTATATATTTTCGATCTGAATTTCGATCTAATATAGTAGATTATCAATTCGTTGTTGAGTGATATTCTTTAATTTAAAATACATATTTCTTAAGTGTTATATTTCTATTTTCCTTCGTCTTTTTTTTTATTTTTACAAGTGATAAACCAAGCATAATATAAGAGAAGAAAAAAGAATCGTCACCAACGTGATAGTATGCTACAGAGCAAACATATTTATTAGACATTCTCGAGAAGACTAGTATATTACATTTTTCTTTCATTTTGTTCAAAAGAATCTTGAAAGAGGTAAGCTTTTCATAACTACGATAAAACGATTATTCATTTTAATAACATTAAGTAAGAGTAAAACTACCAAATACTGCGCTGTCTCGATCATCATCACTTCAGGATGATATATAAATATAGATCTTCACTTCTTTTTTTAAATATTTATTTAAAGGTATTTATGTTATTCTTACATTATTTTTTATTTAATTAAAATAATTAGTAATCTTCACAAATTAGATAATAATATTAGCAGTATTATAAGAAATGATGTAACGGACACTATTTTTGATGTATTTCATTTTCATTAGTTAAAATACAAATTTCTTTGAAAATCATTAAATAGAATTGGTTAAAAATTAAAATTACGGAATGATTTTGATGCAATTTATTATTTCAATCATTGAAAATCAAAAATAATATTCGTTTCATCATATTTTTCATTTTATTGTATAAGTAATAATATGCAGATGGTTTAGAAATATAATGTAAAAATGATTTTATTTATTTTTAACCATATGTCAACATTTTATAACTAATTAAATAGAGAAAAAAAAATATTTTCTCGAGTCTTTCTTTGAAAAAAATCAATTAACAGATATTTTAAGATAAACATACGGAAGTTCAGTCAAATATTAGTTATTGAATGAAAAATGATTATTCTGTCTCATATAAATATGATAAACAATCTTCTTATTGCACAAATGGATTTTAGAATATGAAAATTGCTTAGAGAATAAAGTAGAACAAACAAACATATTCCTTTTTAATATTATTAAAAAATGTTTCAAAAGAAATCTATTAATAGAATGTCCTTTTAAATGCATTTTCTTTAACCGTTTGATGATAATGAAAAAGGGCAATAACCTAGATTTTTTTAAAATTAAATAAAATAACTACAATATATTTTCAGGTAAAAAACAAATTCATTCGTATTAACATACTGTTGATATCTATAAATATAATACAGATAAGATAAAACATAAGAATCAGCTTTTCAAAAAATTAATAATCTTTAAAAAATTTCAAAATTTGTTTTTCTTTTTAGTTCACTATAGAGACAAAAATATTTATAATAGAAAATTAAATTCATATATTTGTATTTTATTTAGTAGTGTTTGACTATTAAAGAAAAAAATATTATTATTTAAATCATGTCATTTTAAAATCATTTGTATTGTGCAAGATTTTATTTAAGCACTAGAAATCTATTGAAGATTGTACAAATATTCTATTCAATAATTTTTTTATTACATATTCGCATTTATTGATATGAAAATAAATTTTATTTCAGATAAATAATATGAAATTATTTAACGTCTTCAATATTTGGTTATTATCGTTATTTATTGGGCAAACATCAGGTATGGATTTTGTTAAAATTGTTAATGTATTTAATATAAAAATAAGATATTTAATTTCATGCAACAATTTTTCTTTCGAAATAAATATCTATGAGAGCATTATGAATAAACTGATTGAATGTAGAATGTCTATCGTTATGTTTAAAATCATTCTTATTATTTTATTTAGGTATTTCCTACAATCAACCTAAACTTTGTGCAAATGCATCATGGAATTCTACAGCGATAACGTTTGCGACTAGCGCTACGGTTGGTACAGGCCCCTATGGTATTTTTGTCAATTCAAATAATACGGTCTATGTCGCTGATCAATCAAATGCTCGGATCCAAGTATGGCTTAGTGGCAATATGACACCGTCAAGAACTGTGTCCGGTGGTTTAACCAAACCTTTTAGCCTTTTCGCCACAGACAATGGTGATATTTATGTCGATAATGCCTATTCAAATATGCGAGTAGACAAATGGGGATCAAATTCAAATAGTAGTGTTCCAGCGATGTATGTTTGCTCACAATGCACTGGTGTTTTCGTCGATATTAATAATATGCTCTACTGTTCAGTGTTTACTTCTCATAAAATTATCTCGCAATCACTGAATACACGTTTGCCTGTCTGGAATACTGCTGCCGGAACGGGAACTGCTGGAGCAACATCGCTAACACTTAATTCTCCTCGTGGGATCTTTGTCGATAATAATCTTAATTTATACGTGGCCGATGGTAACAATAATAGAATTCAAAAATTTTTATCAGGACAATTAAATGGAACAACAATACCAACTGGAACTATCACATTGAATATTCCAACTGCAGTTGTTCTTGATGCTGATGGATATCTCTTTATTGCTGATTGTAATAACCATCGTCTTATTGGTTCAGGACCTTACGGATTTCAATGTATTGCAGCTTGTTTTGGACAAGGATCGTTATCGAATCAGTTAAAGTACCCAGCAATGCTTAGTTTTGATAGTTATGGAAACATATTTGTCACTGATTCGGACAATAATAGAATTCAAAAATTTCTTCTGATTACAAATTCATGTAGTAAGTAAAAATTAGTTGTATCACATTCAACAATAGACGGGTATGGGTATAAGTGAACGAGGGTCGATATTCTCTTCATCGAAATTCATAATACACTTATACATGTCCTCATATTCAAATTCGAGATAGAAAAATTTGTCCTGTGTTTGTTTTTGAATAAAATTATTCTTTTTTAATTGAATTTTGCTTGTAGATGGAACGACAACGGTAACAACTATGTCTACTGGTATTTTCCCATCGATTATGCTTTACGAATAGTTTATATTTCTTTTTAACAGTAACATCAACCAATACTACTCAATCAGCTTCTCTTGTGACAAACTCGACAACTGCATCGTCTTCGACACGTATGTAATTTCTTTATCACAATGTTTGAAAATGACCTAATGTAGACTGTGCTCTTCTTTTTACAAAAGAAGTGCTTAAGGCCTGGAAATCGGAATACCTCTTAAATTCTTCTACAGAAATACATACGATACAGATAACCGGTTGATCCCAGTATAGATTTTGACTGATTACTACGAGTCTATCTGATTTACTTTTCTACTCCTGTAGTTCCACAAAGAACTCGTAATGAGTCCTTGTTGAAAGTTGAGTCATGTCAAATATCATTGCTCAATTATAAAATCGTATTTACAAGCATTTAGAACGAATTTGGACCTACCATCCAGTTCCGTCTGATCTTTTCAAGCTCAGCGCCATCGAAGGCTAGAGGTAGTTCAGCTCTACCCAGGAAACTTTTTCTTTTATGACGTTTTTTGATCTTACCACCAACACTCACCCTTCCTATTTTCAAGTTGTATATGTATAATTTAGAAAAGCAAAGTACCTTTGTTTAATAGTTCCTGACAGTTGAAAGATTCCGGTTTCTCAGTTTTCGAGCATTGCTAACTGGAGACAATAAAAGATTTGAACGATTTCTATAGAGTTTCTGATATACTAAACTAATCTATCAATCTAGCGAAACAAAAAACAAATCGTCAAGCGTATGCAAATCCATAATATCTAAGTATAGAGTATATGATTCATATAGCGTCGCCAAATACGGGCTTATTAAGACCAATTGGCTTTGTCGCCTTTGATATAGTTTAACAATTTTTATAAGAACTTTAGATAAATATGTATTTTAGTTCTTTCTTACAATTTACCTGAATTCACTGCCTATACTACTTGGAGTGCCAACGGAATAACATTTGCAAATACAACTACACTTGGAACATCTCCGTATGGTATATTTATTGATACTAACAATACTATATATGTATCTGAGCGAAGTGCAAACCGTGTTCAGGTGTGGCATGACAGTAGCAGCGTACCCATAAGGAATCTTACCAGTGGTTTATCTAGTCCATATTCTATATTCGTTACTATTAATGGTGATATCTATGCCGATAATGGTGGTTCAAATACTCGAGTTGATAAATGGACATTAAATTCAAGTACTAGTACTTCAGCAATGTATGTGAAGAACTCGTGTTGGGGTCTTTTTATCGATATTAATAATAATCTTTATTGTTCAATGAGTGCACTTAATCAAGTTGTCACGAAATCATTGAATAATAATTCAGCTATGTGGATAGTTGCTGCAGGTGCAGACTGTTCTGCACCAAGTACGAATACACTTAATGGTCCTCGTGGAATTTACGTTGATACAGATCTGAATTTATATGTTGCTGATTGTGGAAATAATCGAATTCAATTATTTTTATCAACACAATTAATTGGAAAAACAGTTGCAACAGGAACTATTACTCTAAATTGTCCTTCTGGAATTGTTCTTGATGCTAATAATTATCTCTACATTGTGGACTATAATAATCATCGTATCGTTGGGTCAGGACCGAATGGATTCCGCTGTTTAGTTGGATGTTCAGGCGCTTATGGTGCAGTATCTAATCAATTATACTATCCGACAGCTCTAAGTTTTGATAGTTATGGAAATATGTATGTTGTTGATCAAAACAATTATCGAATACAAAAGTTTCTTATAACAAGTACTTATTATGGTAAGTACAATAGAATCTTCTTTTCGCATTATCGAACAAATGAGGGAAAATATTCTAATATTTTATCTTTTCATTGCATTTTCAAAATTCTCATTTCAATAAATAGGCTGTACTATGTTGCTTAGATAGCTATAGTATCGATGATATGAATAGTAATTTGATAAATGACGATTAAAAAGTGTCTAAAATACCGAGTTTCAAAATCAGACTATCCCTCGAAGTTAGTCGCGACTTGTTATTTTGTGCATATTTGAGTAAGTGAGCTGATATCGCTATATATATATATGCGTCGATTGATATCTCTCTCACTATACATTTCTTCTGAGTGAACAATCTGTTTGTGAATATAACGCAAAAGAAAACCGTTATTTAATGCTCTAAACAATTACCAGCCACATTTTTATTAGTTGTTTCGTGAATATAGATAAGTGGATTTCATTAAATTTGAACTATAGAATTTAACCGACGTTCAGAACTCGAGATCTAGATTTGATCTTGTAAGTCATTGAAAGTTGAGCTGCTTTACTTCAGTGATTCATCGGAAGAATCATCTTCAGATAGTACTTAATACCACGAGATAGCTGAAAACAGCAGGATATTCTTCTTCTTCTTCTTCATTGAAATTGAAATGATTCTTTTGAATAAGAATGATTTGACAATATTTTCTAACAGAAATGAACGAGATATCTAATCAATTTTCACTTTTTTTCAGATGTGACTGCTAATCAACCAAATTTGTGTCCATCTACAACATGGTATACAAATGCAATTACATTTGCTAATAGTAGCATAGTTGGAACTTACGTATTTGGTGTTTTTATTGGTATTGATAATACTGTTTATGTAGCTAATCAACAAACTAATAAGGTTGTAGTATGGCTCGAAGGAAGTATTAATCCAGATAAAATTCTTTCTGGTAGTCTGAGTACACCATATGATCTTTTCGCTACTTCTCTAGATGCTATCTATGTTGATAATGGTTTAAATAATCATCGAGTTGATAAATTTTCATTCAACTCAAATATAAGTACACCTGTAATGTCAGTTCCTAATGGATGTACTGGCATTTTTGTTGATATTAGTAATAATCTTTATTGTGCAGCGTATACTTCTCATCAAATTGTTAAGAAATGGTTGAATGATAGTGTACTCACATCAACTATTGTTGCTGGTACAGGTACAGCTGGATCAACTGCGACTACACTTAATTGGCCTATTGGAGTTTTTGTCGATGCTGAATTCAATTTATATGTTGGAGATTGTTATAACAATAGAATACAGATGTTTCCTCTTGGGCAATTAACTGGAATAACGGTAGCAGGAGCAAGTGCACCAGGAACTATTACACTTTATTATCCAAATGGTATTATATTAGATAGTAATGGATATCTTTTTATTGCGGATACTTCTAATAATCGAGTAGTTGGATCAGGACCATATGGTTTTCGGTGTCTATTTGGATGTACAGGGAGTGGTTCCAGTTCAAGTCAATTGAATCAGCCAGTAATTTTAAGATTTGACAGTTATGGAAATTTATTTGTCGCTGATAGATATAATTATCGCATACAAAAGTTTATCTTAGCATCAAATTCATGTAGTAAGTTATTTTTACTTTATGTTTTCCATAATATAAATTTATTTATTTTAGGTCTTTCTTATAATCAACCAACATTTTGTTCTAATGCTTTATGGTCTGTAAATGCTGTAAATTTTGCATCAAGTAGTACAATTGGTACTTTACCATATAGTATTTTTATTAATGGAATTAATACTGTGTACGTACCTAATCGAGTTAGTAATACTATTTTATCATGGCCTCAATGGAGTACTACATATACAAGTAATAGTTATAGCAATTTGAATAATTCATATAGTCTTTTTATGTCTATGACTGGTGATATTTATATTGATAATGGTTATTCATATGGTCGAGTCGATAAATATACATTTAATACATCAAATCGTGTTACTGTTATGAATGTGAATGGAAGTTGTTATAGTTTATTTATTGATATTAATAATAATCTTTATTGTTCACTTAAAAATCTTCATCAAGTTGTTAAACTTTTACTTAATAATGGTACAACCATCCCGACAATTGCAGCCGGGAATGGCTCTGCTGGATCACTATCAAATATGCTTAATTCACCTCAAGGAATCTATGTTGATAGTAATCTGAACCTTTATATTGCAGACAGTGCTAACAATCGTATTCAATTTGTTCAAACTGGTCAGTTAGATGGAGTGACACTCGTTGGTAATGGTTCATCAGCAAATATTACACTCAACTATCCAACTGGAATTGTCCTTGATGCTAATGGTTATCTTTTTATTGTCGATAGTTATAATCATCGTATTGTTGCTTCGAGTTCTACTGGTTTTCGATGTATAGTAGGATGTTCAGGAGGTGGTTCAACTATTTATCAACTATCTTTTCCACAAAGTATGGCTTTTGATAGCTATGGAAATATGTATGTTACTGATCGAAATAATAGTCGAGTGCAACAATTCGCTCTTCAAAATAACAGCTGCCGTAAGTTATTTGTATATAATCGTACATCATAAAGTTGTAATTGATAGTTAGTTGTTTACGACTCTCATTCAAAAAGTTGACAGAAACGAAATAAAATGTTGCTTGAATCATTTGATCACATATTAATGTTTTTAATATAGCTTCCCTCTAATTTGACTTAGTAAAGCACAATTGTTTTATATTTTAGCAATACCGACCACCACCACCACTACTACTACGAGCAGCAGCAGCAGTACCACAACTAGCATTACTACTACTACCACCACTAAGACTACAAGCAGTAGCAGTACTACAAGTACCACTACCACCAGCACTAGTACCACAAGTAGCACTACCACTAGCAGTACTACTACTAGTAGTAGCAGTACCACCAGCAGCACTACTACTACTACCACCAGTACTACAAGTAGTACTACTACTACCACCACTAGTACCACAAGCAGTAGTACCACCAGTACGAGTACCACAACTACTACTACGACCACCACTAGTACTACAACGAGTAGCAGTAGTACCACAAGTAGTACTACTACCAGTAGCAGTAGCACCTCAAGCAGCACTACTACCACGACCAGCACTAGCAGTACCACTACTACCACTACCACCACAAGTACTACAACAAGTAGCAGCAGTACTACAAGTAGTACTACTACGAGCAGCAGTAGCACCTCAAGTAGCACCACTACAAGCAGCAGCAGTACTTCAAGTACTACTACTACTACCACTACCATCACTAGTACTACAACAAGTAGCAGCAGCACCACAAGCAGTATTACCACGAGCAGTAGCACTACTACTACCACTACCACCACCAGCAGTACCACTACGAGCAGCAGCAGTACGTCAAGTAGCACTACAACCACCAGCAGCAGTACTACCAGTAGTACTACCACTACTACTAGCAGTACTTCAAGCAGCACTACTACCACGACCACCACTAGCAGTAGCAGCACCACAAGTAGCACTGCAACCACCAGCAGCAGTACTTCAAGTAGTACTACCACGAGCAGCAGTAGTACTTCAAGTAGCACTACTATCACTAGCAGTACCTCAACTAGCACCACTACAAGCAGCAGCAGTACTTCAAGTAGCACGACTACTACGACTACCACTAGCAGTACCACTACAAGCAGTAGCACCACTACAAGTAGTAGTACCACAATTAGTACTACCACCACCACTAGTAGTACCTCACGTAGCACGGCATCCATCACAACTTCTCAAGGATTAGATATCAATGGAAGTAATAGTATGAATAATATAAAAAATATAGTTTATCGATTTTTCTTTTCTAAATTAGCTTGCTATTCACCGACAATTACATTGATTCCTGGTCAATCATCTCTGTCATCTCCAATGTCGTATCGGCGTAGTCAAGATTTTTCTATTACTTCAATGATTCAATTTAATTGTGATGGTTCACTTTCAACAACTACAAAATGGACAATAAAGAATTGTACTTCAACTAGATGTTCATTTGAAATTGTATTAAATGAAAAAGTTATGACAACATTTAGTGAACTTTATATTCCATCAAGAACACTTGCTTATGGTGTTTATCAGCTAACATTAACTGTAACAATGATTGATTCACCAAATTTAAAATCATCATCTTCAGTTTATGTGAGAATAACTGCAACAGGTATAACAGCAAATCTTGTTCAATTAGGAACATCTATGATAACACGAGGTGATCAACAAGATCTTCTACTTGATCCTGGAACATTTTCGGTTGATCCTGATGAAGATACATTTGATGCAACTGTAAGTAATATATCTGTAAGTGAATATTTAAATAAGTGTTATTTTATTCGTAATTATAGAAATGGAAATATACATATTATTGCCGAATTTATGATTCATATAATTTTCCAAATGTACAAGGAATATTATTATCAATTGATGATTCAAGAGTTGATCCTTATAATCCATCATGTTTATTCAACCGATCAGGTAAAATTGTTAATGAGACTTCAATTTTATTGAAGTTCTAATCTGTATTAAAACACTTCTTTTTTATTACTTTGTATAAAGGAAATGGAACAGGATTGATATTCGGAAATTTAACTTTATCACCTAATTCATCTCTAACAGTCCTCGGTGGTTCACTTCAATCTAATCGAATGTATCAATTTCTGGTCTATATGGAAAATCGTAAGAATTCTTCTATTCAAGCAACAGGTTATGTACTTGTTACAATTGAAGTTACTCATCCACAACTGATTGCTGTTGGGTAAATTCTTTATGAGTTTTTAATTGAATTATTCTAATGAAAAAGATTTATTTTAGTTGTGTAATATCACCAATGTGTGTTCCAAATCTTGAATTTCAACTTCTTAATCCAACAACACAAGTTGCTTTATTTACTGTTTGTATTGGAACTTGTACAAATCTTCAAAGTATCAAATGGAATATTTATCAAGGATCAGACAATTCAACATCTTCAAATTCTACTCAATGGACTTTATTTAATAATACGATTCTCTATGAAAATATTTGGTTTTTTGGTAAAAAATCTTGTTTTCTTAATTATCAAACATATTCTTTTTTTGATCATTTTAGGTACAAATACAAGTAATTTCACAGCAACAGATCTATTATTTCTTAATAATCTTCAAATAAGTCTTTGGCGTTTTGAAGTTGTTTATACATTTCTATCCGCAATAAGTACAAGTGCATTGAATTTTATTATTAATCAACCGCCTGCAAATGGTTCGTGTTCAATCAATCCTCTTGATGGTACTATAACTACTTTATTTACTATTACGTGTCCAGATTGGTATGATGTAGATGGAATACAAGATTATTCGTTATATGGTATGTTTTGTTTTCATTAAAGACTGACTTTTGTACTTTCTGTCATTTTAGCATGGACAACAGACATATCAAAACGAACAATAATTGCATTTTCACCAGAATATAGTTTTCAAGTTCGATTACCAGCTGGTGATAATGAAAATGCATTACTTAATCTTGTTGTTTATGTTCGAGACCTTGCTGGTTCTGTTACACAAGTGAATATATCTTCTGTTAATATTATTGCAGATTTGGCAACAATCAATGATTTAATTGATACAATAATAAATTCATCGAGTACGATAACAAATAATCCAATTGTTCGATTACTTTCAAGTGGAAATCAAAATGTTGTTGGACAAATAATGACTTCATTATCACAAGAATTCAATCAAATGAATCATGACAATTTAGATCAAGCTATTTCAAGTAATTATTGATATTTAGTTTACGATAGATAATCAAAATAATCTTTCTTAGGTGGAATACCATCTGTAGATATTTCAGTATCATTATTAGGAAGTCAAAGTCTACAACAAGTAATTAAACTTAATAGATTTTATTTTGTTTCTATTTCTATTTAAAATAGACTTCAATACCATTGAATGAATCAGCTTTGATTAATTATAGTATACAATTAAATTCACTAGCAAATGTTCGAGATTATCTAGTAACATTTATAACTAATCTTCTCATAACAACATCAAATAGTATTATATTACAATCATCATCATTAGCTCAATTAACTCAATCAACAAATCAATTAACACGAAATACTTTAGTAAAATTATAAAAAATATTTCTTTTGAAGATTTCTATATTTCTTAATGATTCTAGTTGCTTGTATCAAATAGATGTTATGAATTATCTGCTGCTCTATATGCAATGTTTGAAAAAATCTCATATGAAGATGCTCAATCAGCATCAAATCAACTTTTTCAATGTGCTTCAAATCTTTTAAATGTAAAATATATGAAATCAGTACTCTTATCTCTGCATCAAATTCTTACATAAGGCTTTAGACTAGAAAGAATATATATAGTATCTATTAGACGTCGCAAAGTATCAGCACGTTTTCTAAAGATTTCAACATAAGTGAAATTTTTTTTTCTTCAATTATTAATCCTAATAATTTTAGGCTGTGAATGGACCATTACAAGGACGAACAGAGGTACTTGATTTAGATAATTCTCGTGCAAATGTCATATCTACTGATTATGATACTGATCTTGAATCTG
>CAJNOI010001456.1:0-14909 GCA_905250115.1 Adineta steineri | reverse complement strand
GGATAACGAAGAACAATAATAGATGAATGTTGAATCAATATCAAACTGAGAAATTGACATTAATTTCATTGAGAACTAAAGGATATATATAACAAGGACAAGAGATAATATATAATACTTATTTATTCATACAAATTTGATTCATCTTTTTCATATTTACATAGAAGCAAAACTGACATAATAGTAAACAAGTACATGTAAAAACGTTGATAATATAAATCTATTCTCAATATCTATTATGCTTATTTTCTTTGTACTATGAAAACCAGCTGTGTTAATACGATGGTGTAATCATTTGTTACTAGTTTTATTCTCATGAAATCTAGCCACACACATAGCTTACCTCTTGTCGTCTTCTTCTACTTTAAATGATGAGGGTAGCCATTAGAGCTCAACATCATTCTTGTTTACACTCACTATTATGATGTAATCCTTTTTTTATTTCTCATACAATGACCTACCTCGTCTGATGACTAGTAGGCTGTTGCAGAGATGCAGACAGACATACTCCGTTCAATCTTCTTTCTCTTTTCGACCAATACAACTCTTATTTTGCCAATATCGTACATTTATACGAACGATATGAAAGAGACTAACAGTCATGTACATCGTATTCTTTTTTCTTTTTTTTTTCTTCTTCGTCATACCGTCCGTTCATACATATTATGGACATGTCCCGCTTTTTCATCGGTTAGACAGAGGTGAACAAATGCATGTATATCTTTCTGTTCAGGTTTTTTTTTGGTCTTTCTAGGTCACTCTCTTTTTAATATGCTCCAATGAATCGTTATGTGAAACTTCTTTTTTTTTAAAAATGAATAAAAATTACATTTTATATACTACAGTCCGAGGTGATGCATTTCAAGTATTCAGAAAAGAAAAATGAAGAGAGCAAAAAATGAAAACGGAGAATTTTTTATTCATGTCATTCACCTAATCATCGTCTGATGCACTTGAATATAATTGCATACGTTTGCGTAATATAAAGAGAATGAGGAGACGCGATTAAAAGCCAATGCACACTCGAAATATAAAAATAAATGACTTTATATACGTATATGTGAGAGAAGAGTAAGTAAGACGAAAACTATTCAATGCCAAATGATAATAAAGAGAATAGAAACAGTACAATATGAACGTATGTCTAGTGATGATAACAAAAACTCAGTACATGTGTTCTACTCAATCATTAATTTTAAACATCCGATTTGTTTATCTTACTAATATGTATATGTAAGTTGATGCTAACAAACAGAATACAGGATATAAAACTACTTAGAAAAGGACACGATTCATCTAATAGATGCTTCATGGTTATCAAAGATGAATGATTGAAACTGTCAAATATATATAAAAGATAATTACTTTTTATGTATATCTATATAGATAAATAATATTCAATATTCTTTACATATGATGTGTAATAATCCTTCTCCTCTTGCTTACATACAAAATTCAATATCAATGGTTTCTTCTTTCTCTTGTTCACAAATATATATATAGAGACACTCTAGATCGAGATTCAATTACATCATATAAGAGTGACCTTGTATATTCACTACTGTAATATTCTTTTAAAGGATTATATATGTTGCAATAAAGCTCGTTTCTTCTCAAGGGAGATCAATGAAATAGTATTCGTAACTAAATCAAATGATAATAAAATCAACAAGCAGAAAATTTGACACAATTACAATTAGTTCCTTCATAATAGCGATATTCATTGCTAATTGAAAGCTAAATCAAGTATAATTTAAATCGTAATCTAATTGAAATCTTAGATAATACAAAACATACTATCTTACCATTTTCCTGTACACATTGACTGTTCATGTTGGCTACTTAAACTTGATATATATCAAGTTGTATATATACACTCCTCTTTTTCCAATGAACAGATGGAACAATCGGCAAATAATAACAAATGTCGTCATCTCTCACCCTCGCATTTACTTGATAATTACATAGAAAGACCAACGGAATGGATTAGATTCGATAGAAATAGTTATCTGTAAACAGCATGAATTGTCAAGTACATTTAATGTGTTGATTAGCCTGATAGACATGTAAACATATGTATAATCTTTACAGTATTACTATGAGACCATGAACTTTTTTCCTATTATAGTACTTATGATCTAAGAGTCATATATCTGATATTCTTACTTAAATGTCTATCTTTCAGTTTTTTTAATTCTATAACACAAAAAAAGAACACTCATTATTTCAATACGTTTTAAATGAGAATAGAAATAATGATATGTAAAACTATCAGAAAAATCTTATCAAGTTTTAGATACATCTACACGCCTTTAGTCTAGACGATTGATTGGAAAGTTAAGAATAAAACTTTCATTGAGATTATTAATAACAAAGACAACATTAAAAAGTAATAAATAAAAAAAAAGAAGAAGAAAACTTACGCCTGTTGATACAGGTTCATATAACGGTTATCAGTAGTAGTAGTACGGCTATAGTTACACTTCTTTTTCTTTTATAACAAATGTTATCCGATTCTTTACACCAGAGGAAAAAAAAATCATTCGATGTCCATAAATAGTAGCAGCAGTAGTGATACAGATAATGATCGATGGTATAGTTATAGGCATGGCATTCACTCTCGATATATTCTCTAGAGAGATCAAAAAGAAAAAGCAGAACTCTCACCTTGACGTTAAAAGCTACAAACACGCGACGAAGTTGAAGAATGGCTATATGTCTATAGTATCACGCGTCTTTGATGTTGAACAATTATCTTGTTGTCATTTATATTATTCTAATGGACTTTTTTGCTCTTGTCTTTAAATGATCGATTGCAGACATGCTTTCTTTCTATGTTTTTTTTTCTTCTTCTTCTTTATTCACTTTTTCATTTTACTAAAATAGGTATATAGAAAGAGACATGACCGAAGAGCGCGACAAAGCGAGAATATTCAACGTTTTCTTTTCTTCTCTGCTTTCTTTTTTTTACACCCGCCCATTTCTTTTCTCTCCTTTGGCCAACGGCGATGACGGTAGTGTGCTACAATGAACTGGGAAGATGACTGAAATCGAAATTGTTTTTTTCAAAAGAACGAGATATGACCTTTTTATTGTACGTCCTATAAGCTTGACGATTGATTGAAGATAGAATCTATATTGTATTAAAAAAGAAAACGGGAATGTTTTTCTAATAAAACCCCCTTGAGGCATAAAAAATATTGGATTCTTGAAATTGAACAACACACATGTGTGAATAAATAAGATCTGTTAAAAATAAGAATCTTATTATTTGCTGTTAGAAAATTCGGACTTTGTTTAATTAAATATTGATCAATAACATCATCACGTTATGCACATAATGTTTATTTATTTAACAATAAATCAAATCAAATTAGATTTATTATATTTATATTATTCATGTGAGCGTAATCTATCATTTTTATGATATTTTAAAATATACAGTAGACAGAAGACTCGTCTCGTATCATGACCCAATTGCTTATATTGTATTTATTATCTATTGTTCCCTCTGAGTCCATTAGTCCATGAGAAATATTTTTGTTTTGTTTCAATATCTTAACGTAAAAATAGAAGGCCGTACTATTATTGACGACGATATCATTCAATAATAACTATAGATTAGCTGTCCCTTCTAGTCTAGTTGACTCAAACCATCTGCCTGAATAACTAGACGTATAGAATGTAAGTCTCATAAAAAGTCATCTTTTGTTCTGCACTGTCGTCTATGATTATTGAAGTTGACTTAATGATTGCAAGCATGAATATATATGAAAAAGTATCGAAATAGTCTTTCAAGCATTAATAACTACAATTGTTCGCAAACGAATTAACTATTTAATATAATATTGAAAGCATTGAATATCGATTTCAAATGTATATTCAATCTTCTGATTTTTTTATTTGATTTTTCAAGTGTAATTAAATACAAAAAAAACTTCAAAACTCATTAAATTTTACAAATTCTAGCACGAACTATGACAGAATCTTTATATGTGAACATTGAATGGCTTATATTAAATTATAATTCATATACTACCATCTGCATATTATATAACAGAGACCAATATTTGAATAAGCTAATGCATCAATTAAAATAAATATAAAGTCATTTAATATTGATTTTTCTTAGTATTCTTTTTATCTCATAATTAATTATTCTAAATGAGATTTATTAGCAAATGTCAGGTATAAAAGTTACTATTTCTGGTAGTTGTAGAGCAAAATCTGAAATAGTTGATGCGTTATTACATTTTCTCGTTTTGACATGCATTATATATCAGAACTGATATTTAAACAAGACTTTATTCAACACAAGTATATATAATTAACTTACACGTGTTTATTAAATGTCTC
Source organism: Adineta steineri (assembly GCA_905250115.1). Taxonomy (NCBI): domain Eukaryota; kingdom Metazoa; phylum Rotifera; class Eurotatoria; order Adinetida; family Adinetidae; genus Adineta; species Adineta steineri. The sequence continues at coordinate 10,553 of CAJNOI010001456.1, read as the reverse complement.
ATTGCAAGTTATATTTGCATGTGTACTTTTATAGTTTCGTAATGTTATTAATCTTGGCAGGCAAAGATTCATCGTTATAGGTGATAGAATTTTTTTTCTTGTGACAGTATAAATTTTAACAAGGAAGTTTTTTTTCTGAATGCTAGTCGATCTTAAAAGAAAGAACGTTTTTTTCACTTTTCAGTAGTAGTTTATTGTGTTTAAAAGGCCTTGAGACAATTCCAAGAGTTAAAGTACAAATTATATGTTTGTATAAGCTTTTTTAGAAGAAAAGAAAAAGTATTTGCTGAGCGCTGAATGCATAAGTTTACTACTACTTTTATTCAAATATTTAAATTTCTGCGTTCGAAAATTTAATCTTAAAAGTAAATATTCAATTTACTCAAGAAAAAAAGTTCCTATAAAAATCTAGTTTATTTCGAGAGCATCTTGATTACATTAGTTTTCATGACAAATCGATTTTATGAATTATTGATAAATGTAGGCGTGAATAACAAGAAAAAAAAGAAGTTTTCTATTTCTTTATTATATAATAATAGAATTTCTAAAGTATTGGTATTGAAAGCTCATTTACCGATCGATCGTTCAATTGATTGGTTGAAGGACATTTTCATGCAAACTTTTCCTATTATATATGTGGTAAAAATATTAAGTTATTTAAGTTCGCATGTTGAACAATAGAAAAGAAGAAAAAACGATGTTTTATTGATTAATACGTGTGCAGAAAATAATGCATAAAAGAAAACATAGAAGAGTACAAAAGAAGTAAAAAAAAGGGGAAGAGAAAATTTTGAAATCTTTTTTTTTTTTTTGCGTTTTTTTTCTTGAATATGTCATAATGATAATATTTACATTGAAACAAAAATGACTACTGAGAAAGTGTGAAGTTGATGTCTACAACAAGAAAGAGAAAAAGAGATGCAGGTGTTTGTTGTTATTGTCAACACAAATACACACGAAGAAAAATGCAAATATGCGATGTTTTTTTTTAAGATGTAAAAACATTTTTCTTTAGAATTGATCAATCCACTTGGTTGTGTTCATTATTTTCTTTTCAATCTTTAGATTTTGTGAGACCTACAAATACTTAATTATCATTCATTTTTGATGGCTATTAATAATGATTTACCATCTATTGAACCTATATCAGTTAAAACTGCGTCGTCTTCTTCATCCACATCATCACCGTTGAATCAACGAAGACCATTAGTACAAGTAGCAACAAATAATAGTGCAACATTTATTCAGTTTCCTACAAGTACAACTCGTCAAGCATCTACATTTGTTCCTATTTGTCGTCCGCGAACAAGTTTATCTTCAATACGTTTACCATTACATACACTTGATACTCAATCAGTATCAAATCAATCCAAATTTTCAATTCATGCTCCATCATCTAGTAATATTAGTGATGATCATAAACGAAGTCATTCTCATCAACGAATAAATCCAATTTTAAGTAATCCACTTTTAAATCATCGTAAAGAACAACCAAAAACTCCTCCAATAAGACCTTCAAATGAATATTCTCGTACAACGAGAATTTCTCTATCATCAAGACCTTTAAAATCAACTGTAAATGAAACTCATATATCAAATAATCGTGCACGGACAGCTCCACATTTAATTCATCAAAAAGAACCGATTAATACTAATGTATCCGACAGACTAACCATTTCAATTGACAAAAAACCAAATGAACAACAAAGTCAATATATTGATCCAACGAAATATGATTATATTACTCGTTGGTTAAATGAAATACGATCAGCAACATCTTCCAATGAAACTGTTCGAACAAAATCTAAACGAATAAAACGACGACTAACACCATCTTCATCATAATTTAATCTCATTTTTTCTCTTTTTGTACTTATTTTTTTAGCTTTTGTTTATACGCAGAATTAAAATTCTAATTGATGCACATGATTTTAACGTTACCTTTCCATTCGTACTCGTTCGTATACAGAACAAAAAAAAAACAGAGTAAAATTTGTTTTTTTGAATAATAGGTGCATTCACTCAATAATACTCTAGACAAATCGATTATAGAATTCGTTTTGTGATAGATAACATACATATTCAATAATTTATCCGATCTGTTCTATCATATCCTTTTTTTCTAAGTAAGATCAATGCATCTATACGTCTTCTTTGTCTTAATTAAAGAAGTTTTTTCTTGTTCACATTCTACAAATGGTTTATGTAACCAAAGTAATTTGAAATATGTGATGTTATTTTTTTTGTACTACTACTTAATTGGCAATTATATCCATTGGTATGTTTGAATATATATCAAGATAAGAATTTGCTTTTTTTCTATTCTGTTGTTTCGTTTCTTTTTGATACATTTGACTTTAGGTGTGAGGTGAAGTGTTTCTCTTTAAAGTAAAATAAATTCATGATCTAGTTTTTTCTACTTCAATATTAAGTATATTATCTATAGATAAAATGTAACTATTCCCAGCTAACACAAAGAATACCTGCGATAAATATTAATCAAATTACATCTTTAATTAATTAGTACAAGTTTCAGTGACGAACCCAGAGGGAAGATCGGCCTCCCCTGAAAAGTACAAATACCTGGAGAGGAGTGCGGGTTTATCAAATGTTGCAGCCGAAAAACAGCTGATCTCCCTTCCTCCCGGAAAAAAATTTTGGTTGCGTGCCTGATAAGTTATGAGAACAAAATGACATATATAAATATTTTATTTATAGAACTAATAAAGTTTAAATCTCTTAAGAATAAATACCATGTCTGTTGCCGTTCAATAGACGAAAACCGGAGAATAATTTATATAATATTAATGATATCAATAACTTCGTATTCAATTCATAATTAGATAAATACAAATGTACACTGATACTACTATGGACAGACGTAATGAAAACTAATATGACTCTTTATAAACAAAACAGTTTTTTAGATAAACATATCAAGATACAGCACAAATTATTGATTGATATTTTCCTTAAAAAACAAGTGCACTTTTAAATGTCCATTAGATATAAGTGATGAGAATGAGAATAAAAGTAGAATGAACTTACTATGCTAAAAATAATTCAATTATTGCTACTTTTCTTGTCTTTGTGTACTTTTACACTTGGTGAATTTTGATTATAACATATGTTTATTATTAGTTTTATACTATTAAAATCTTTTAACGAAGATTTAACAAGAATTTTCAGATAGTGAGATAAAACAATATTTCAGTTTTTTTTATAAAAATTGTATTTTCAATTTTTTATGACGATATCATTTGAATCTAGTAGTTAGCACAGCAAAGTTAACCTGTATTAATTTTTTTCAATTCACCATAAAAAAAATGAATAATACTATGGTCATGAATTAACATAGATGTCAGTATATATGAAGTAAATAAGTATTTGATTGGTTGAAACTGTCAAAGTACTTCTCTCTCATGATATTTTATTTGTTTATTTATTCTGTCCTTGTATTTGAAAGTTAGTTCAAAACAAAACAAATCGTTATGACATTATAAAAAAAATCTGTTATGTAAAAATTCTAATAGTCAAGATTATGACGAGATACAATGATATACATTCAATGTTGATATCAATGATGATCGAAAGATTTCGATATCGATTGGATTTTGTTATTTATCGATAGTTTATTTCTTTTTTTTTCTCCTTAACCGTTTGTTTTGTTATATAAACTCCTAAAACAGTGAAAACAAACCTGTTAATTGTAAAATAAAATTAAAAAAAAACCAAAGCCTTCATTTTTTTTTGTCTCTTATATTCACGTCATAACTACTTTTGTGTATAGTTTTTTTTGTTATATTTGTTTTTTTTTGTACTATAACATATATATATATATATATATAAATGATGATGAAGAGCAACGGTAGTGGTAATGGAAATTCAACAACGTTTACTGTTCATGATCGTCTTGGTGCAGCTGTTGCTCCAAATACTAATACAACAACATGTTCATTAAATATATCAACATCAACAAATTGTCAATCAATGTCAACTTTAACAGCAACGACAACACCAAATAATTCAAATACGAATTTAATGCCTGCTGGAAGTTTATCATCAGCAACAGCAGCATCATGTAATATAGCAACAGGAAATAGTACTAATAATTCTCTAACCACAGCAACCACAACAACAACAACAGCAGCATCAGCATTAAATGGTCCCAATCAACATCAAGATTTAGTCAATCTATTTGAATGTCCTGTTTGTTTTGATTATGCATTACCACCTATTCTTCAATGTCAATCAGGACATATTGTTTGTTCACAATGTCGACAAAAACTTTCATCTTGTCCAACGTGTCGTGGACCGTTAGGTATGTCACATTGATCCTTAATAGTGATTATGAAGTTAATATAATCACAATTTTAGTGAGCAGTAGTTCATATCGTTCCTTTTAATAAGAAAAAATATCGATGATTAAAAAAGACTTTGAAATTATTTCAATTCTATGCGATACTTTCGAAATCAGCGTTCTCTTTATAGGTAATAGTTTCCTAAAATACAATAATAACTGAGTCACTTCCGGAATATTTAACTACATTTATATTTACTCGATTATGTTTACCTTAAAATAGAATTATTGAAATATATTTAATAGATTGTAAATTTTGACAAGTAAACAGAAAAAGAAGAACTTAAGAACAGATTTATATAAATATTTATGTTTAGGTAATATCCGAAATTTGGGTATGGAAAAAGTTGCTGATACAATATTATTTCCATGTAAATATCAAACAAATGGTTGTCTGTTAAATCTAATGCATAAACATAAATTAGAACATGAAGATTGCTGTGATTTTCGTCCAGTAAATAATATACATATTATCTTTCTATTGAATTTTTTATTTCTTCGTAGTATATGTGTCCATGTCCGGGTGCATCATGTAAATGGCAAGGTAGTCTTGAAAATGTAATGCAACATCTATGGGTTGCACATAAATCAATAACAACATTACAAGGTGAAGATATTGTATTTTTAGCGACAGATATAACATTACCTGGAGCTGTTGATTGGGTATGTTAGAATAAGAAGAAAATTATTGTAAATAAATTCTGTTTTCTTTATCTAGGTTATGATGCAATCATGTTTTGGACATCATTTTATGCTTGTATTAGAAAAACAAGAACAACAATTTTTTGCTATTGTACAATTAATTGGTAGTCGACAACAAGCAGAAAAATTTGTTTATCGTCTAGAATTAAATGGTAGTAAACGTCGATTAACATGGGAAAGTACACCGAAATCTATACATGATGGTATTCAACAAGCTATACTTCTTAGTGATTGTCTTGTATTTGATGGAGCAACAGCATTACTATTTAGTGAAAATGGTAATTTAGCTATTAATGTGACTGTATCCATCGGTTAAATTGATCTTTAATATCTCTTTCTATATATATATAGTTGTATCTAGCTGCATTTTGTTCCTCTGTTCGAGTTTTATGTTGCTTCTTGATTCTTTTTTTTTCTCATTCTTTCTTCTAAAATACAGTTTTCTTTCTGATTGATTACAATTCATAATTGTTAAATGGCTATGGTTTGTAGTAATATTGAATTATTAGAAATAGAATCGTTCAAGAATGATGAAGATTTTATATACGAATGAAATAATTCGAAAGTTAATAATAATAACAACATAAAAAGACTATTTATTCAAACAGAACAAAGAAAAAAGATTTTATAAACCTTTTTAAAATGGCAATGTAATATCTTAGATCATGTCTAGAGAAAAACGGAGTCCCAAATCAAAAACTCTGACATCAGATCTTGCAAAGCCTTGCAAGAGTCTGACAAAAATCGTAGTTTCTGAAATCTTGTATCAATTCATACCACATTTTTCTTGAAAGATCTAACGCGCCTGTATTTTTAAGTATAATTCTCAAGTAAGATTTTACGAAGATATTGATTTTAATGAAATCTTTTGGTGACATTCTACCGCATAACAGAATCTTACAAGAATTTTTAAGTACGACTAGGTGCAAGAAATCGGAGACTACGATCGGACATACGATTCCTACAAGATCTTACTATCTGATTATTCAACCTGGGGTGTTGTAGTGTAAAACTTCAAACATGAGCAAAGATTAACAACTCTTATTTATTTATATTCTACTTAGTGTGTGTAGCAATTTACATGATTCAAGCATAATTGATGACTATCGAGATAGTATGAAAAGTAATCATTGAATCTTGAATTTTGAGATCGACTATTAGATTCAAAAAGTTCTAAATTGCTCGAATATTCCATTCTAGAAAGGGAGTGGTCGAAAATCGTCACTTTTTCCGCACTCTAGAAATGTCATAATACGAAAATCCTTGTCACCCAGATCACGAATCTGACATCTGTTTGTCCAGATCTGATCCTTTTTTTCCAACGATTTCCATAGGGGAGTACTTCAGTCTAGTATTTGGTAGTTCGATGGGATGTCAAACAAGGTATTCAGAAAAAATTTTGAGAAAATTTTCTTTTCTCTCAAACTTTGTAGAGCTTCTTTCGCTGATCATTTTCGTATAAGGAAGCTTTGAATTCTATTGAGACATGTCGACGCTATCGTCAAAATAAAAAAAGTCAAGTCTCTAATCTCGAACCGACTATATTCTCAAGAAATATGACATAGTAGGTTTTAAAGAGCACAGTTTTCTCTACAAGACCTATTGTGTCATACTTCTTGAGAATATAGTCGGTTCGAGATTAGAGACTTGACTTTTTTTATTTTGACGATAGCGTCGACATGTCTCAATAGAATTCAAAGCTTCCTTATACGAAAATGATCAGCGGAAAAAGCTCTACAAAGTTTGGGGGAAAAGAAAATTTTTTCATAAAACTTTCTGAATATTTTGTGTTTGACATCTCATGGAACTACCCTACTGAGACCCAGATACCCCCTACGGCAAAAACGGCAAGAAAGGGATCAGATCTAGACAAACGGATGTCAGATTCGTGATCTGGGTGACAAGGACTTTTGTATTATGACATTTCTAGAGCTCGGAAAAAGTGACGATTTCTCGATCACCCCCTTTATATTACAGTGAATTATGATTTTTGAATAATTTTAATTCGGATATTTTTCATTCATTGAATCGAATAATTTTATAGTAAAACAAATTAATTTGAGTACATATCATACACATGACTACTGACGGAAGAAAGAAACATCTTCTAATGTATGATTTGATGAATAGTATTTTAATTCGTTATGACATATTGTCAATATCAATTTTCTTCATTCTTTTCTTGATCAACTTTATTACATTACATTTAACTCAAAAGAGATTCATTTGATACAAGCTGTGCGATTGATATACGATCAGACATAATTATACAATACTTTTCATCTTTTTCTTTTTTTTTATTTACTAAAAAACAAACATATTTATCTTCATGGATAATTAAATGAAATATGATGTAAACAAGAGAGAAAAATGCACAATAATTATTTTGTTGTATCTCTATAAAGTATCCAAACATTGACTATTAATAAGCATTTCACGAGTTAAACGCCAACATTGTTTAGCAGCATTATCTAATGCTAGAATTGGTTTACCTTTAAATAAATCTACATTAGGTAAAAAATAATGTGGACATTTTCGACATTGTAAACATGATATTAATTGTAATAATATACCATTAAGACGATCACCTAATGTGATATCATCAGACCATTCATGTTCATTTGGATGTTTTTCACATTCATATAAAACTAAAGATTTTAATACATAGTTTGTTATTGGTATTAAATCAAAATTACGATCACGTAATGTTTTTAATAATGAAAGACATTTACGTCGTGTACCACTTTGTAAAAGACGATCTTCAGCTTCTGTAAATGACATTGACCATGCATCACCTTCTGAACTTGCTTGTTTATCTTTCATATAAATTGATTCTTTTGATAAGATATTAAAACCTTCATTTTTAACTTCATTTATTTGATTTGCATTTGGCCATAATGAAAATTGTGTTGTACCAAATGGCCAATGTGATACAGAACGTGGCCATAAACCAGCACAACGAAATGCTGGAATAATATGTACAATATATTTATCACGTATACGAAGACGAACTTCCGATGTATCCATTAATAATTGTACATAATCTCGACATGAACATTTGTCACATGCTTGTGCAACAAGAGCTTGAAAACGTGAACGAATTTTACGTGCTGATAAATAACCACTTGCTGTTATAAATTCAACCCATAGAGACATCGAACGTTTACGACCATCGGATAACTTTAAAACAGCACAACCAGGAATTGTACCATCATCAACAAAATTAAATACACCCATTTGATTTAAATAAAGAACGACCTTAAATTGAACAGAAAAAATAACAAATTTTGATTTTGTTTAAAAACTTACTTCAAATTCAGTTTGTGATACAACTGTAAGACCTTCAAAACGACCATTAACTTCATTTAATGATGAAATAAATCTTGGTTCTTGTGATTCAACTTCATGTAATACTTCCGTAACAATTTTTGAAAGTTCTTTCACAGTTTTATATATCGAATTTTTTCGTGGTATAACTTTTTCATGAAAATATTTATTAAGTTGAAGAGCAAATTTATTCGATGGACATAACATTTTAATATCTTATTTATTCAATCATATTCGATACGAAACAAAAAAGTATATATATATACCTACCTTTATCTTTTTCTTTTCCTCATATTCTTCTTTTTTCTTTCCTTCAATAAACCAATCAAATAATATATTTTGTCTTACCAATAGAAAAAAAATATCTCTAGAGAGAAAATACAAATAACACGATTTATTCATATATCATCTATTGATTGTATAAAATAACTAAATCGATGATTTTTTAAAAAGAATCAAATTTATTTCTATTTCTCAAAATCAAATATGATTATGTTCAGTGAGTGGATTTTTCTTTTTTTTGTCATTTTATCCAACAAATCTTTGTTTTTGATTAAAAATCACATTGCTATTGTTATTTGTTGTTGTTGATAAACCGTTCGTGCGTGAGATGAGACACAGTAAAGGAGTAATTAGAAACATCATTCATATTCATCACATATGTAATTGAACTGAGCGTGAAATATGAGGACGGATGTTTATCATCGTCGTGTGCGAATAAAAGATGCGGTCACTTGATAAAACAAGAGTCACTCAGCACGACAGGAGGTGGAGTAATAAAAATGGACAGTTTATATTAACTCTTCTGTTACATAGAAAATCTTTTTCTTTGCATTAACAAAAAAATCACATGGTTTCAACCAATTATTTATCGTAAGTCAAGGATTTGTAATACGAAAAAGAAAAAAACAGAAATCTATAAGAATGATTCATTTAAAAAATAAACGACATTGATCGATGATGATTACATTGTTTACCAAAATGAAAACATAAACATATAAAAAGTATGTTTCAGTATATCAGACGAAGTCTGAAAATGAAGACATAGGACGAACGGATATAATGTCTATTATTCTTCTCTAATCGATCTTTTCTCACTATATGTATATTGTCCATTCAAGACAGATTATATCGATATACTTATACACTTCATTTGATTGACATGACCAGATAGATGATGACTAAAATATAATAGGTGAATAAGACAATAGAATGATCTAGTATTAGTATTTACTTGCCTATTAAATGAACCGCATAATGACACGAACAAATGACTTTAGGGTGTTGAATGAATATGAACGGAGAAAATTACTTGAGATGTTTTTTGATTCAATAGAAAAAACAATGGTTAATTATCAAAACTAGATTATAATAAAAGTTTTTTGCAGAATAATCTTGATACTATATATATATTTATTATTGATTATAATATTTACAATTCTTGTGATTATTATCGAAAAATCGTTTTTTTTTTCATTCTAATTCGTATAATCAAATGTCACCGACAAAAGAACATATATTATGTATAATCAAAGAAGCTGAATTAAAAAAAAATAATTGAATAACAGAGAGACAGAATAACGAAAATACAAGTTTGTGTATGTGGAAATATATTTAATAAACAAAGAGTTTTATTTTATGTATAATTATGAACATTCTTTATTTTCTATTTTTTAAATCTTCAAATCGACGAGCTAAATCATCAAAGCCATCATCTGAACCTCCATGAGCAGCTGGTGGTGGTGGTGCTGATCGATCATTTGGAACTTGTGGAAATGGATCATTAAATGGTGTTTTAGCATTATTATCAACATGAAAACCCATATATGGTCCATTTGCTGCTGATGATGGTAATGGTGGTGGAATCGATGGACCAAAATTAATATTTGGATATTGAGGTTGAGGCTAAAATAAAATACAAACGATTATATATCAGAATTTTAACGAAGTAAATATTTTCATAACACGAGCATATTAAAAAAAAGAAACTTACTCCTGTATAAACTGGAGGTGCGTTGTTAAACTGTTAAATATTAGGATGAATGAAATAGTTAGTATATTATTCTTTCTCCCCCTCTTATTTATAAAATAAATATAAACAAACTTACTATTGGTGCACTTGGTTGATTTGATGGAGCTGTTGGAAAATCTAGACGACCTCCAC
>CAJNOI010001455.1:0-14912 GCA_905250115.1 Adineta steineri | reverse complement strand
GATGATCAGCAGCAAATCGAGAGATAAGTCCAAAAGTGATGGATAATGATTCAAAAACAGCTGAAAGAAGAAAATAGAAGGCACATGAAGTCTTTTGAAGCTGAGGTGATGTAAAAGTGATAAAATTGCAGAGACAACCAGTGATTCCAATGATGAGAAGAATGATGGGTCCATAGTAAGTGATTTGAGTAGTGATAATTTGTATTGAAGCTTGAGTAGTTGTACTAACGGATGTTAATACAGTTGTTGTTGTTGACATTGATCTCACTATTCAATATATAAACTGTCTCTTTGAAGGTTGTGTATATTACGAATAATTTTTATGTGAAGGTCGACAGAGTAAATCTATACGTCTGATACTTGCGGTATATATGTATATGCTACAAAAATTCTTTATAAGTGACACATTGATGTTTTATTTTTACAACTGATGCAAATACTAATCGTCAAAGACTGATTAATGCGCTTGATAATATTAAAACGCAATTAGACAGCAATGAAAATGTTCATCTTATGCATGAATCAACAGCATCGTTCTATGAAATAAACCAACGATGAGAAAGTGCCATTTTTTATATTAAAAAAATAACGATGCTATTTTATTTGTAGATTCAAAGTTTGTTCGTACGTTATTTGAAACATCATTTTTAATAATTAATTAGCAAAATCTTTATAAATAACATCAAAGTTCTTTGAATCTTCAAGGAAGATATCATTGAGAATGGATGAAGAATGAAACATTTTCCATTGAATTTTCATGCTTACAATAACATGTCAAAATTCTAACATTTTTTCTATATGAAATATAAATTTTATCATGTTAAATTTACATAGATAGTCGTAATTCTATTTGGCATTGTATACTTGAAAATACCATAAAAGATGACGTGATTACTTCTATGAATGTTCTTTTAGAACAAAATTTTTCTATTCATTCTATTTCTTACAAGAAAAAGAGCGGAAACATATTGATGTGTGCAACGTGTTATAAAAACACGCCATTATGAGAAATTATGAAATAGAATACATAAATATAAGCTTGCATAATGGGATTAAAATAATATTAATATGTGAATATTTTAATTGATAAATCAACACATTTAATATCACTTAGGCAATTTTCTCATAAACCATTTCATATCAAATACTATAGTTATTTTTTTATATATTATTTATTATTTTTAATAATGAAGTATAAGAATCATTTGTCATTTATTTAAAATTTTTTAATGATATTAATTGTTGAAATTAATACTTATTTATTCATTCTGATATAAACAGTCGATTCTATATTTTCTTCAAATTATCGTCATATTCAAAAAATGAACTAGTAATTATTCTAATTGATAAATGTAAAAATAAAAAACAAACTTGACAGATTGTCTGCATGATACATGTTATTCGATATTTAAGAACTTCATATTTTATCGCAATCAAGTTTAAAAGTGATACCAAATATATATTTCGTAATCAGTTGATTTTCTTCATTTATCACGCACGAATAATGTTGAATGTACTTTTTATACAAATATGCACAACTTTTTTAAAATAATAATGATGTTTAATACTCATGCATGATCAATGATGAAAAGAGTATTTTAATATAAAATATGTGAGTACAAAACATTGAGAACTTTGTACTGGAAATAATACATTAGGAAATAGAAGTACATTTGAGGGTTATATTTTATAGAAGACATAATATATACTAAAACCATCGTCAAGCTAAATAATGTACTAAAACAATTCAATTTTTGATTTTTAAGTGAGATGTAATTTGTTTTTATAGTTTATACATTTTAATAATATTCAATAATAATGAGGAACGTCCTGATAAAAGAGCATATGATAGGATACAACTGAAATCAATCAACAACATAGATTTTAACATATCATCTTACGGTTTACTATATTCTTTATTATGAAAAGCAATATTAGAATGATAATAACATACGAATCAAATATATATCTGAAATAATTTCTAGTTTTACATTAACGAATTATGTTTGTATGCTGAATATCTTCATTAAAATATTCCAGTTAACGAACGTTAATCGTTTTTTCATAATCTATGACTCAATCATTTATGTTTTGGTAAATGTTAAATGCGAGTGATATAAATATAAAAAGTTTTTTGTCCACGTCGTTGTTTTTGTTAAACTGAACCAGTTGTATTGTTTGTCGAATATTCATCAAAGTAACAAAACCAAATATTAACATCAATACATGTGGAATAATACCAAACCAAAATACCAAAAACTATTTTCCTTTGACTAAATGACCGAAGTCGAGCACTTACTGAGGATGACATACATCGATCAATAGATGATAATAATACAAAATAGGTAGCTACAAGAATTATTATCGAATTTTGTGGAAGAAATTTTCATGTATGTAAACAATAACTAATAATGAAAAATAATATATGAGCTTACTAGTTTTTGAATTCTACTCAGTAAGTATTTTATAACTGAGCATTAGAGACTGTATTGTATATCCTTCTATCATTTTTGATATCCATTGGGTAGTGCATTTAACGAATTGAATACAAAGCAGAAAGAGAAAAAAAAAGAATTCGTTGTACTTTAATTATATAATGTTCATCGAAAAATATATTATAAAAACAAAATTCTTTCCATTTTATTGAAAATACTAACAATTATCTTGAATGAATTACTTAGGCGTCGTTCAAAGATCTATTTTTACAATTCGTTCTATACGAAATTCTTCGAATATAACTATACCATCTTTAATTGATTCTTATCCAATAGAAGCTACAATATTTGAACCACCACCATCATCATCATCTTCTTCAAATTCAATATATGTTGTTATCTCAGAAGCAACAGGTAATCGTCGTCAATTTTATTTTCCATTTGCAAAATATTTAAGTGAACAACATAATCTACATGTAATAACATATGATTATCGTGGAACACATGTACGTAAACCAACCGAATGGACACTTGTTGAACATTGGGCTCGACGTGATTGTGCAGGAGTTATATCATATTGCTTTGAAAAATATAAACAAGTCGTTCATATTGGTCATAGTCTTGGTGGAAATATGCATGCTCTTTTACCACCTTTTATAAACGAAAAAATTTCTCGAATCCTTCTTATTTCCTCAGCAAATTCTTATTTAATGTATCACAAATGGAATTTATCTTTTCCTAAAACATGTTTTTTACTTTATGTTATTCGTGAACCACTTCATTGGCTTTATGGATATTATCCAATACGTACTGTTTTTCGAACAGGTGTTGATATGCCAACTAATATTATTCGAGAATGGGCTCGATGGTCATTATATCGTCAATGCTTTGTTGATAAACATGGACAAATGTTAACGGATGGATTTAATTCGGTCAAATGTCCCATTTTAGCTATAAATTTTGCCGATGATGAATTTTATACACGTCAAGCATTTGATATATTTACTAAACAATTTAATCAATCATCAAATATACAAACGAAACATTTACCTAAAGGTGGTCATTTTAATTTTTTTAAAGAAAATCAATCATTAAAACTTTGGCAAGAAGCTGTTCAATTTATAAAATATGGTCATACAAAAAATCTTTTCGATGTAAATAAATAGAAAACTTTTTTTTCTGTATAAGACTTTGTATATTTTTTAATAGAAAAAGAAAAATATTGTTAAAACGAATAATATAACATAGAAATTTAAAAAACAAAACAACTATATTTATATAGAAGTAAAAATTATGTTTGTTTTGCACGTACTATTCTAATTGATGCGTGATGTTCGATAGCACAAATAATCATATGTTCAAGATATGAATCTTTACTTGAAAAACATTGATAACATAACTGACATTTGAATATGATCTAAATAGAATATATTTTAATTGAGTTTCTATAATTAAAAAAAACAAAAATACCATTGAAGAGAAAGAATGATGAATACTTGATCGATTAGAAAATGATAAATCATCATTATTTGTATAAATTTTTCTTCTCTTTGAAAATTTGTCGTGTTCAATACATTTTCGTTTAGGTAGAATCGGTTTGATAGTAGTACTAAAACTTGAGAAAATAAAAATAAATATATATATTTTTTATTATTAAATTCATACTTATTTTCTATAATTATTGATGAAGTTTGTTGATCGTACCGTCCTGATGATATTCGATTGAATAGTTGACCCATTAATGTGAATGTATTTTTGACAATAGATTGAAATAATATGACTATATATACATATAATAGCTGTAGGGAGAAGAAAAATGAAAAGAACACGATTTGTCGTTATCATAGTGAAGGGTCAATGTACAATGAATTCATTGTCACAATTGGAATAGAAGAAAAAGAAAACGAAACGAAGGACAAGCATTCAGTCTCACGTACAATGTTACAAGAATAAGAGAAAGAAAAATTCATGATTTCTTTGTTTCTTATTATTAATGAATGAAACGAATATGAGAAATCTATTGAAAATTGTAATAACTCAACATTATATTTGAGTGTTACAGATAATTTTTAAAATTAAATAAAAATATATCTTTTATCGTTAAACAAGGGTCGATTATAAACAAACAATAGTATTACATTAAGTATATATGTACTTGAATATTTTCAAGATTGTATCGAACATATACACTATAAGTAGCTATTAACACAAACATATCTAAAGATGATGAAAGAATTTGTATTTACTAATTAACGAGTATGATATATCACTGTATACAATGGTTTTTTATATTCCTAACTTGATGGTAATTACAATCAAATTCTATCTATGACATTATAAACAATTTTTATGTTTGATGAAAGTACATCTTTGATCTGTATGATTGTTTTATTTATCATAATGAGATAGACTTTGTTTGTGGATTATTCAATATGTGTTAACAAAATAAATTCGATTTTATTTAATTATTAATCTTCAATTGATTGTGGATGAAAGTAAATATACTTCTAGCATTGACTTAATTGAGATAAATACTCTTAGTATTTTACCAATGACTATTATTAAACTGAACAATCATATAATTCTAAAATAAGCCACAGAAAAACATTTTTCTTATCTTTTCATTAATTTTTAACATCGTTCTAGAATCATTATTTTCGCTACGTCCTAACAGTCAGTCTGAAGTGTAACTAATATCCTGTTATTTTTAATCATATATTTCATGTTTTTCTCTGCGGTATTTCCTTTCAAATTAATTTACCTAAAGACAGACAAAACTTTGATCAAATCAAGCGTCTAATTGCATGTTATCTCGTTCATAATACTGAGAGACAAAAAAAAGTCTCTTACGTTTTAGTTTGAGGTATCAACGAAAAGTACGCATGTTAAAATTTGATAATAATTACTATTAGTAAAATTGAGGAAGACTATTCACTCAAATAAATTTCATCATATAAATGTCTGGTGGAATTTTGTAATACGTGAAAGCTTACACTGATAGTGAAATGAAGCGAAATTTTGTTTTGTAATCAAGTAGAAATGATTTAGTTTCCGTTCGATTAACTTTTAAATAATCTGATGCGTAAGAATTTTTCAAAAAAAAGACGCATAATTTTAAATATTTCAACTCAAAATATAATTCTTCATTGAAAGAATTTTTTGCCGTCTTTATTTATTATGCAAATAAATAGATCGTCTATTGTTAATGTTTTTTTTGTCGGATCGATTAAACAGAAGTTAATCTTAAAAATATGACATAATCACAAAGTTACTTGAAAATAAATCTTATAGTTAACTTTGTGCGAACTCTTTACTGATTCTTGAATATAATTTGTTTTTATTCATTTTTATTCCTTCCAATCAAATCATCTATACTATTCTAATAGTAACCATCCATATTTTGTCTTTTAAAAATTTGGATTTTTTTTATATGTACTGTCAATGTCAAAATTCTCGTTAGTATTCTAATAAAATACTCTATTCTGTCAATGATAGAGATGTTGAATTTAACATGAATTACTCATGTTATGTGTCCTTCAAATAGTACTCAAGGACATCAGACATTATTTGAACTAGTTCCCTGAGACTACAATTTAATTTCATAGTAATTATGATCAACTAAGTGTACTTAAAACCGTGAATTGATGCTTTTTATTTCTTCATAATATTATTTTAGATTCTCATTTTAATAGAAAATAAACTATTTCATCATAGACCAACACTTCCATAGTCCTTTTTTCTCAAGTGTCAATTTTGAATAAAAGTGAAATTATTCATATAAATATAATATTAGAAAATATCAAATCGAATGCATTCAAAACATACGTAAGGTAAGTCATTTTATTTTCTATTCTATTTTATCAAAACAGATGCGATGATGATATTGAAAAATATATGAAGTAAAACTTCAAAAACAATATAGAATTGATTTTCTGTTTAGATGGGTACATTTTCTGGTTATTCATCAAATATTTTAACAATTAAAAATTTTCCATTGTTATTCAATGATAATGATCGAAGAGAGTTTTTAGAACACTTCGGTGCTGTTCGTGTACATTGTTTAACTCGATTAAAAAGTATGTCCAATATTATTATTGCTGATTTCGGGGTACATACACAAGCATCTCAAGCTCTTTCACGTTTACATCAACTTGAAATACTTGGTCGTCGATTAATTGTAGAATATTGTTTATTAGAACTAGCTTATTTAGCATTTTCTACTTCGTCACCTTTAAATATTGATATTGACAATAGTTTATTACATGGCATTTCACCAGGTAAAAATCAACTTCGATATTCATTACCATCAGATAGATTGTCATATACTTATCCACCTATTGATGAAACAATATTAAAAAATATTAATAATGCTCTATTGTCGATACCTGCTTTTTATACTCAAGTTCTTCATCTTATGAATAAAATGTCACTTCCATGTCCTATGATTGTTGGTAAAAAAAACTGACTTTATTATTATTTATTTATTGATGATCATTTTCTATATGGGTAGATTCAAATAAAAATCATCGAACTTTATCAACTAATACTGTAGCATGTCAAACGAATGAATCTTCTGAAGTAGTTAATATGGATACAGATGATGATGAAAGTGAAATAGATGATGGTGAAGAAGAAGAACGAGTAAAACAACATCGTCGATCAATTTTACGAGCAGCAATTCATCAAACAACAGTATCAGCAACACAAATGGATGTCACAATGGATGTTAAAACTAAGAAAAAATCAACAATCAAACTTATATTACCTCAAACACTTGACCGTTCTCGTGTATGCTATATCAAAACAAGAAATTTTAATAAATCATATAAATTATATTAATTATTATTTAGAAAGAGGATAATCATGCAACATTAACAGATAAGACTGTATATAATTTCGGTCGACTAGAACCAACTCAACCAATTAATAATTCTATCATACAAGAAGAAGAAGAACAACAACAACAACTGTCACCACTTCCTCTCATTCCACTTGAAGAATTAGTTAGAAATCGTTTAAGTGAAGATCAATTACGTCTGTTTGATAATGGTCGTTTATATCGAAATTATCAACGTGGTCAACCTTCTCAACGTCTCTATATAAAAAATATTGATATAAAAAATGTTAACGAACGTATCTTACACTCTCTATATGATCGTTATAGACAAAATTCTTTTGAAATTGATATACATCTTATGCGTGAAGGTAAAATGAAAGGTCAAGCATTTGTAACATTTCCTAATGAAGTAATGGCTTTAAATGCATTAAATGATACAAATGGTTTTATCTTACATGAAAAACCAATTGTTGTTCAATTTGCGAGAACAGCAAAACCAAAAGACATTATTTGAAGATAATATGTGTTATTTTATTTGTTTTTTTTTTCTTTTTCAAATTAACATAGATTAGAAAAATTTATTTTGATTGTTGTTGTTTATTTTAATAAATATAAAATCTTCATTGCAGACAAATAATGACACGTATCAGTTGGATAAATGGTCTTGTTGGTGGTCTTTTAATATCATCTTGTTGTGTTATTCAATTAATTTTGAATTTATTTGGTATTGGATGTGCTGGATTAAATACTCTTCTATTACCTTATCGACCATTATTTATTTCATTAACTATTATTTCATTAAGTTATTCATTTTTTCGTTATCGTCCATCAAAATGGCAATTTACAATTATTATTAGTATTACATTATTACTTTCATTTTCACCTGAACTTCTTCGAATTTATAATAATCAATTTTCAACAAATAATACAATAGATCATGACTTGATTATTACTCATTGGGAAATATTAGGAATGCATTGTGAAGGTTGTCGTTCAGCTGTTATTCAATCATTACGAAAACTTAATGAAGTTCTTAGTGTAAATGTTGATCTTGAAACTGGTAGAGCTAAATTAACTTCACGTAATACTTTAGATACAGATGCAGTAATTCAAGCTGTTCAATCAGCTGGTTTTCAAGCGAAGAAACTTATGTGAAAAAATTTGATTTACAAAAGTTGATAGTTTAAAAAAAATGAAATAAATTTTATGATGAAATTCATAGATATATTCTATGTAAAACATAATGAATATAAATAAATAAAAATCTATTACTGATAAATAATTAAAGTAACATCTACAAAATTTAGTTGGTATATTTTAATTTATGGAATAAATGGCAAGAAGAAATTTCCTTATATATTATTCAGTATAAGTAAATAAATCATAATTTTTTTTTCAACATCGATCAAACAGAATAATTTTGGCAATAAAAAAAAACCTTAGAAATGCATAAATATAAATATTTTTACTAATGTATGAGATCGAATGAAACGGTAAATTATAAATAATAAAACTGACAAATATTAACAATATTAAGACTGTCAGAAAAATAATGACTGTAATTATATGAGCATAATTTTCAAGTCAAAATAGAATTATTATTGAGAATAATCTGACTATTAGTGACCTCTTTCATGTCAATAGTGGTTATTGATCGAATAGCGGATTGTATGTTTCGTATACCATTCGTTTCGCGTCATTGTACAATTATATGATTAACACATATACATAACCCACGCATATGCGCATGCTACCTTGTGTTTTTTCATGCAAATGATAAATAACTGAAGAAAGCAATACTCGTTCTGTTTCATATAAGCAAGTAACTTAAAGCTATTAAGATAGTTTTTCGAAAGAAACATTAGTTTTTTATGAGAATTATCGATGCATATGTCTATGTATGATTGCATTTTGAAAGCTGTTACATCTAAAAAAAGAAAAGTCAACTTAGTCCGACAGCTGTTGCTTTCGTCCGTTTGATTCTTCTATTGATTTGTTTTTTTTCTTCATTTTGGAGCTTTGCCAAGTGATCATTAATATGTTTCAGATTATGTTATACTTTTCATTCCTTTTTCTTCTACCACATTGATATATTTCAATATTTTACTGATTGGGCAATATATAAGCACCATTCCCCGTTTATTTTTATTTTTGTCTACGCAAGTAATGGAATAATCTGTATCAAGCTAAGTTCTATACAATAGTGGCAATGATACACTCGGTCTCAGCACGTGTTTTTTCACCATTCGTATTTTTTCTACTATTCAGTAGTCATCTTCTTCTTCTAAACAAACACAATACATGCTTGGCTCTTCGTTTTCAAAAAGGTACGTGTATCGTTTTGTTTTTGTATTTATCTCGAAAGTATAATATCGTCAACGTGTCAGTACGTTGACAATTATTATGACATCTTTTTTTTTCGCCTACGCCTATCTTTCAGGTATTTCATACAAAATATATTCGTACATCAATTATTAACATTAACATCACTTTAGAGATCAAACGATTTGTTACTGAAAATCGAAGTAGACATTGATCGAATACTAAATTTTGTCTTTTTTTATTTATATATTCACTAATGATAGTAATTTTGTCGATAGAGAAAAGGTAGTCGAAAGTATGAAGAAAATAAAAACACCCTCAAACTGACTTACAAATGTGCTTTTTTGATAAGATCAAATAGTGGGTGTTGAGAAGTAATAAATAAAACAGAATGACAAGAAAATGGTACTCTTTACAATTAAAAATTAATCTATTGATTGACATATGTTTGAGTTGTTGTCGTATAGAGGTCAAAAGAAAAGATATAAAACACTGTTATAATTCTCTTTCGACACTATAATACATAATTTACATTTAAGAAAAACTTTGTATTAAAACAGTAAAAAAGTATTATATAAAAACGAACGAGTTCAAATTAAGAAAGAAATACTCATTTATGAGTACATGAAATTGAACTCATTTCTTTTCCTCGTTATCCGATGATGTCATCAACAATCGGACGATAATCTCATTTCATCGATTATTACTAACGTCATTACTGCATGTTGAGTGTCATTCTCATTGAATATAAGATAGTAAGTTGAAGAATCGAACGAGCGTTTTTTTTTTGTCTCTGATGGTATCTTCCATATCCTTTCTTGTTTTCTATCTTATATATTCAATAGAAATACAAGCATAGCTTATTCTATGAACGTCATCACTGTCGCTCGAGAAAAAAGCGAAGAAAGAGGAAAAAAAACGGCGAGAAAAAAGAAAATCCTCTGTATAGAATAGAATTCGAACAAAAACAAGAACTCTATCATTATCGGCACACATTCACATGCTGACAATGTCGATCAAACGGTCTACGTACGTGTGAATCGACATACACGCATATAACATCATCAGTAAAGATAATTGTAATATTACCATAAAAATTTCGTCATATATATATATATATATACATATAAAATAAAAAGTGAATGATGAAAAAATTTATTAGTAACAATGTCGCTATTTTAATCCTTGTTATCATAACAATAACTGATGCTGCGCGCATATTTTACCTTCCTCTACCAAAAATACATCCGTCACATCATGAATTAAAATCAACACCAACTGTACAAGACTCCGAAACAAAAATACGTGAAGAAAAATCAATTAGTAATGAATTTATACCTTTGTCGGCAATGGAACGATATATGTATCAGGAACAAGATGAAGGTGAATGTAATAATTTATGTATTCGTGTTATTAAATGTTAAGTTTTGTATTTATTGAAGATAAGCGTTATTCACGTTCTAGAAACATGGACATGAGAAGATTATTTTCTGATAATAATAACATTTCCACTCTATAATATTTCTTTTATTAACTTTATCTATTGATTTATCCAGTGTGGATGAATATAACTTTCAAGATAGTATTTATTTTTATTTTTCTTAGAAGGAGATATTTCCAATCGGGGTGATATAACGGATACAGATACAGTAGCTAGACAATATATTGATGTTAATGAACTTCCATCAGGTATGAGTTATAATATTCTATTTAATTCTAAAAATACTTTAATTTTAATTTTATAGAAACTGAAAGAAATTTGGCATCATCGAATTATGAAAATCTAAGCAATGATGAAACAAACGGCGATGCATCATGGCTTGCAGATACTGCTAATAGTGTAGTAGCACGTTTACAATCGAGTGATGTTTTAGATGACGCTGCACAAAGACAAAAACGTAACGATACATTATTTCTTGGTAAGTTTTTTATTAATATAATTATCCTTATATTGAATAAGCTCTATTTGGATAGTTAAATAAGATTTTAGTAATACTATTATTTCTATACAAGACATCATAGTTTATATATAAACAACGAAAAATAATAATCATTATAAATGTAAATCAAAAGAAACATTTCATTTGCATATTTATATCGAAATTTATCGAATAAATTGTTTTCAATAAGAATATGAATTATATTTATACACTTATAAAACTCCGCTATTTCTTTTTATAGATTAAGGCGTAATTTTTTGTACAGAAAAAAACATATTCTTTCTTTTTTATTTAATAGCGATTGTTGGTAGTTGCAGTTTAGTTGGTGTTTTGGGTCTCGTCGCTGCAGCTGTTTTTTGGTACAGGTATGTAAATAATTATAATAATAAACAAATCAGTTTTGATTTTTATTAGAAAACTTCTAAATTTTTAAATAGTAAATTCATAAGTTCTAATTATAATAAGTGCCAAGTATTAGTTAGAAGAAACTATAAATAAACAAGATATTTCAATATTAAGGATAACATATATAATTATTTCCTCAAGCTATATGTTGATAGAAGATACTATGATTAAAGGAAATTCCTGTTGCTTTTCCTTTCTCAGTTAGATCAGGTGTAAAGTCTAGAAAAGAGAAGTATGACTTAATTTCATTTTTGTACGGTTGATTAGAAGCATGTCGTAATATGAAAAAATTCAATTTTGTTAATGTTATAAGATTATTAGTTAATTAGAATAAACTTGATTAAAATATCATTCTTTTTCTTATCAATTAGTTCTTAAAATAAACTAAAAACAAAATATCGAATATTCTCGGTATTGCAAAGGTGTTTTTTTAAATACGCAATATCTATTTATAATATTACATTTAGCGAGAGAGAGAGAGAGAGTATCATTCATAGATTATATTAATTATTTATCACTTCTCATTTTTAATATCTATATAGTAATAGGAACATTAAAAAAACAATGTATCAGATGCTTAATGTTGTTTTTCGTTTTGATAGAATTCAAAAACAAGCTGAAGCACTTGAAAATGAATATCCATCGTATGGTGTTACAGGACCTGGTACTAGTGGCAGTAAAATCTCGCCAAGTGCAACGATATCTGATCGAAAATTAGCTCAAAGTGCTCAAATGTTTCATTATCAACAACAACGACAACAAATGATGGCCCAAGAAAAGTATGTGTGATTATATTTTTAGTTTACTTTAATTTAATATATGTTTTTTCGTAGAGCACATCTCGATGCCAAACCTGTTCATTCCGATGATTCAGATGATGAAACACCTGGTGGTGGAGATTATACAGTCTATGAATGTCCTGGTCTAGCTCCAGTACGTTAAAATCTTATTAATTTCAATCTTGAAAAAGACAATTTTCTTGTTTTTGTTTTATAGACGGGTGAAATGGAAGTTCGAAATCCACTTTTTGCTGAAACAGATTCACCTTTAACACCAACAACATCTACATCTCATCCAGCAACTAACAACCATTATCCTCAATTATCGACAACACTTCCATTATCATCATCACCACCACCAGCAGTACAAGAAAAATCATCATCATAAAATTATGTATCACATCCATATTCCCAGCATCTTTTTTTTTTGGTGATTGGTTATCTATCCTACTTTGCTTTTTTTTCCTTTTTGCTTTTCTCGACAGGAAATCTATATGGATGAAAATTTCACTTAATAATCTATATTTTTCATTTATGAAGAATTGAAATAATGACTAAATGTTTTTTCTTCTTCTTTAAATCCAGAAAAATAAAGTGAAATAACCGATATATTAGACTAATGAATTGGTTTTATCGTATCAATATCAGTATTATGTACAACAGCATCTAAATTATATTTTGTCCATTGATGAAATAGATCAGTAATAATTGTTGCTGTCTTTTCATTTAAATGAAAAGTATTAAGAAGAAATATATAAAAATCTTCAGGAGTATCATGTATAAGAAAACGACCAAGTAAATCTTGCATTGTATAAATATTAATTAATTTCAATTGTTTAATGTCATCAACACTTATATCTAAAGAAAAGATATTTGTATCTCAATACTAATATTCATTTGATATTTTTCTCAATTATAATTATCATTATTTTATAATAAAACAAACTCGAAATATATCAATATGAATGCTTTTATAAAACCATTATAACTAAAATATTGATTGTTCTAAATTTTATTCGAAAATGATTTGCCAATAAAAACATACTTCTTGTTGTTATAGAAAAATACATCGATATGTCATATTTTTCATTAATACATCCTGATAATACTAATTTAAATCTTATGGATTCTTCTCTTTTTCTAGTTAATAAATATAATTGTATCTAGTCTAGAATGTTTTTTGAAAAATTATAAGATAATATTGATTCTCGAATTCGATAATTATTTATTACTATGTTTTTTCCTGAATATTACACATAGCAAATATATTCAACGATAAAATCATATCGCAAAGAAATTGTTTATCTAACTCGAGACATTTGTTTAAATATACTGAGAATTTACAGTATACTATTTAATTAATTTAAAACGATACTATACTTGGCAATTCATCAATATTTCTATTGCATAAATGTGCTCGATAAAAATTATCTTGTGTCAATGATTCATAATGTAATTCATTATGATTAGTTTGATGTACAATAGCCGTAGATTTTGAATCTAATGATAATTCTTTTGTATTATTAATCTTTTCGACAGCAGTAGATTCCATACATATATCTTTATTTGTATGTTTACATTTTTGTAAAATATTATTAATAGAAACAAGAGCATCATACATATTATTCAAAGGATCCATATATCAAACTAATACGAATATTAAAATTTATTCTTTAAAATAAAATAAAGATTATGAAAAATAATATATGTTCACACAAACACAGCACGCGCGTATTTTATAGTTAAGTTCTTTTGATTATGCATGATCATTATATTTTCTAGGGCAGAGACCAGCTGTATGAGTATTACACATGTTATCATAACAGCATATATAATGTTTAGCATCGCATTTAACACTTTTATCAAAAGCTTCACCAAATCCAAAAGCACCACGTTCAATAGCAACACCTGTTTTTGGATCAAAATGCTATTAAATACAAAAAGAGCAAGAACAAAGAATTTAAATAAATTTATTTTTGTCTACTTACTGTATAGCAATATAAATTGTTGGCACCAAAAATACTTGATGTTCGAAGTTCCGTTCCTGAAAGTTTGTCTGGTCGACAAGCTTCTGCACCTTTACATTTATAGCATGCTTTGACTTCTTTTCTCGGTGTTGGACTAGCTATAAACAAAAAAAGAATACTGTTTTCTAAGTTAAAAGATTAATAAAACGAATCAATACGTACGTGCT
>CAJNOI010001454.1:0-14914 GCA_905250115.1 Adineta steineri | reverse complement strand
TAGATCAAAAGCAACAACTCTTTACAATAAATAATAATTAGTATTTTAAGATAATTATTGATTAATTTACCGATAATTTTTTGAAAAAAATTTCATTTGATATCTCCATGTATACCAACATTCAGGAAAACCATGAACAAATAACATTAACGGTTGATCTGATGTACCTTTTGATACATAATGAAGACTAATGCCAGATGACTAAAAGATTATGAACTTTTATGAGTCATATTGGTAGAAGAAAAACAACTTGCTTTTAATTTAATCATATCATGTTTTCCATAGACAGGATCCATTGCTTGTGCTGGTGGTGTTGCTCGTTCAACACGTCGGAAAAATTTACTTGGACCATTATAAATAAGAAGAAGAACTGTGGAAAATGTTCCTAATGTACCATAAAATAATGTAAGAACTATCTTTCCAATCACCATCAATATCTGCGTATGAATTGGTATCGAATCCATTCAAAATAAAATCTAAAAGAAGTAATATAACTATCAAATACTTGCATTATTTTGTAGAAGGTCGAAGTCTATGTAAAATATCTTTGAGTAAATAGTTATTGAAGAGAAATGTTATATGACAAAAACATGCCGAGATATATACTTTTTAAATATGATATAAGCGTTTTAAACGACATCTATTGGTAACTATCAATGATTTGATCTTATTAAATTTTGGTTCGTTGACAATCGAAAGAAGAAAAAAGTAGTAATAATAATCAGAGCAATATTTCTTTAGATTATTTGATCGGTTTTTTTATTAAAATTAAATAATATGCGACGTAGTCGACCACGTTTTCCACCTTGGCGTCAAAATCGACCACCTTATCAACATTCATATCGGTAATTAAAGATTTTATTATTATTTTTAAAATGAATTTATTTGCATCTTTCATTAGACCTCCATTTTCTCAACATCAGTTTCAACAGAATCAATCAAGTGATGTCTTTGATTTCTTAAACGTATATGTCACAATATACTTACTTCTTATAATATATAATTTATTTTTTTTAGTTACCTGAAGCATTTCCATCGATAAAACAACTTTTCGATGATCCAATATTAACTGCAGTTAGTTAATTATCGTTGTGTTCATTGAATGAATCTTATTTTATTTAGATTATTATGGAACGTATTCAACAAATAACACCAGCAGCAGCTGATAGTTTTGCTTTGATGAATTTTGGTTCAGTTATTCGACAAAAACTTGATATACTTGTTCTTTCACCAAGTTCATTTACTGCTTGTGTATGTCATTTCTTATACAAAAACGCATATATATCTATTTCTTTTTAGCAAGTAAGTGAAGTTCGTGATGTTGGTTCATATAAACATAATACAATAAACAATCCACCAATTGGTTCTCAAATACCTCTTACATCTGATCTTGTTGTAGTTCTTAAAACACTTCCAACAAGTATATTTAATATAGTTATTTTTCTTCTCTATAAACTATACTTATATTTAGGAGAAGCAATAGATCAATTAGGCAATCGTTTAAAACAAGATCTTCAAAATGAAATTGAATGTAAGTATTCTATTGTTTTCCAAAAATATCAAAAAAACATGTTTATTAATAGTACTTTCAATTCGTTCTACTGATTATGGTCTTTCACTTGAAAATGGTAACATGGCTGTACATGTCTTGTTAACAACATTACCAACAAATTGGCAATCACTTGATTCATCACTTCATTTAGATCGAACAATATGTAAACAAAATTTTTATGCAATTAAACATGCAAAATGGGTTGATGAAGTTTGTATTCATCCATCAAATAAACTTCTTGTTCGTTTATTAAAAGATTTACGACAACGTTTTAATGGTCTTGAACCACTTAATCCATGGTTAATTAATTTACTTGCTCATCATTGTGTAACAAATAATAATAATTCAACAGAACAATTACCTCCTAGTTATGCTTTTAAGTAAATATGACATCTATGGATTAAATTTAAATTTTATTTTCTAATATATATAGACGAGCATTACAACTTTTATCAAGTGGTCTATTTTTACCTGGTTCAAATGGTTTATATGATCCAATTAATGATACATATACGAATTTATCTCGACCAAAACCAATAATGACATTGGAAGAACAAGATCGTTTATGTTATACAAGTCAAACATTATTACGAGCACTAGCAATACATCCTAAATACGTTCTTGGTACTGAAAATGGACCAGATATATTTGCTGGGCCTTGTGAATTAAATGGTGTTATGTTTGTTGCTAATGAACCAATTGTATTTAAAGATCAATCAAATGGTCATTCAATAGATGATACTCAACAACAAGCAATGTTTGCTGAAGTTAATAGTTAAAGTTAAATTTGCTATCTTATTGTGCGTTTAAATAAAATGTATGTTGTTTAGTAAAAGCAATGATAGCTTATATCTTAACTAATGTTTTTCGTATATAAGATAATATAGATAAATATTCTTTGATTTTGATTCTTGGTAAGTATGATTATCTCATCTATTGCATTTTTTTCAGATTATAATGAGTGAGAATAACATTCCTACTAGTGAATATCGTTTTCAAGCTATTGATAAAAAATTTGAAAGTATCGATGGTAAACAAAATCGAGATCCTTTAATTAAATGGTAAATAATTTTATAGAATTCAATTAAACAAATATGAATTTATAGGGGTATGCGTGGAAAAATACGAGCAAATATGTATATTTTTGATCAAACATTTCCTGAATATAATGCTAAAAAATTTATTTTGGTAATCTTGATTATATTAATATTTCGTTTTATATATCTTATTTATATATAATAGGATTTTTTCAAAGATCCTAATGTTTTGAATACATTGAAAATGTTTACTAAAGCAGGTGAATGGCAATTACTTGGTCAACCAGCTCATGATGTTCGTATTGAACAATTAAATACAAATATTCTCTCATTAGAATTTTTTGATCGTTTATTTAACAATAAAATTATACGTGAACAAGGACATATTAAAAAATGTATTGAAGAATATAAAGATGAATTTATTATCTCGGATGAACTTCGAAAAGTAGAGTTTTGATTTTTGGATAAATTCAATAGCTATTTTTATTTTGTAGGTTTTAATTATGGATGAATTTGACAGTTATGATATATTTTCAGATAATGATCGAAAAGAATTTATATTTCAGTATGAAAATAGATTAACCCTTTTATTTTTGATCAATAAATATGTTTTTCGTTTTAGTTTATTTAAACATTTTTGTTTGGGTGGACAAGTTTGTCGTAAGTTATGCGTATGTCAATAAAAACTATAGAGAATTTTGTTTTTTTTCTTGATAGAATATGAAGATGACGTTCAACCTTACCTTGATGTAACAAAATCTGTTTATAAAGAAGTAATTAGTGTTCAAAAAGATGCTGAATCTCAAACAATTCAAGTTGTTTCACCTGTTTTTAAAATAGAAGCATTGGTAAGTAGAACTTTATACAGAAATATCTTACTATTTTTTTTTCTCTAGAATGAAAATGGTAAAAAATTTTATCCATCACGTACAGCATATGAACAAGATTTTGCTTATATGATTATTGATCCAATTAAACGACATGTTATTATTTTATCAAATTTTTATGAAGGACCTTCGTTTTTTGAGTGAAAAAAACAACAACAAATAATTAGTCTTTATTGCATTTTTATCCGTCCATACATTTTATTGTTTTTGTTTTTCAATATATGAATGAATTTGTTTAACTAATGCTTTTGGTCGTTGAGGAAGTGTATCAAAATCACAAGCATATAAAAAAGTAGAAGTGTGTAACATAGTTTGTATCAATTTTTCAATTATCCATGAATCAAATTTTGCATGTTTATTAGTATTATCATCTGTAATTCGTCTTTGAGCAATGATATATACTAGTTTATAAAGTGAAATAAAATTCATTCCTTCATTTGCTTGAAGTATTACTTGACAATGTTCATACCAAGTATCGCTCATTAGAGAACGACAATCTTCAATTCGATGTTCAATATCATCAAGTGTTAAACATAAATGTTTCCATATACGAAAAATATTAAAAGCATTAAACCAATTATGATTAATTGATATTGTATAACCAATATTTGTCACATCATGATACCATTCTGATGGTACAAATACTATATCACCTGGTTCTTGTATAAATTCAATAGGATATGGTTTAGAGAAACACCATCGTTTACGACCACAAATATTTGCTGACCATGAATATGTTCCAAGAACATCCATATGTAATGGTGTACTTGTTCCATCACCACCCATATAAACAAAACGAAAATCATCTTCATTTTCTGCAAGACATTTTTCATTAAGCCAATCAGATTGAAAATAAATTGGAATAGAATAAAATAATGGTTTTGTTTCGTCAGACATTTTTTGTAAATGCCAATCTTTACAATAATATTGTGCTGTTGTATCATTATTACGCCACAAATGAACAAATTCATCAAAACGCATTGTTAATTTATTTTCATCAGAACCATATTCAGTTACATTTGATGAACATTTTGTTACAGGTACTATCATTGAACCATATAAATTTATTAATCGATCAAAATCAGGTTCTGTTCGAGCTTCAGTTAACCAATCAGTAATACATGTCCATTGATTCATAAGACCACATTTAGCTGTAAATAATGCTGGACGATTTTTAAGAAAACATTCCCGAATAAATGTTTCATAGCTTGGTAGTTCATCATATCGAACAAGACCATATTCACTCTCATCTAGATTTGTTATCCAATCTTTTGACATAAGTTCATCGTATATATCAGACTGATTATTATTCATCTCGAAAAAAAAAATCTGCTTTGCACGTCATCAGTATAAATATAGGAAAAAGAAAAGGAAGGCACATACATACATACACAAATATTATATATATACAATAAAAAAAAAAGAAGAAAGTTAGATATGAATTTTATTCACTATCATCCCATCGTGATGATTCATCATCATTTTCTGATTCAGATTCTGGCCGGATCTTATCACGACGATATTTAGCCGCTTGTTCCATAATTGCCATAACATTAAGTGATGTTGTTTTTGTTGATACTACAGCTTTCTTTTCTTCTTCTTTCTTACGATTATTTAGTTGAATACCTTTTTTAATTTCGTCTAATAAATCAGAATGAAGATCTCGATTAATATAGGGACGTTTATCTTGAATTAATGTTTCTGATGTAATAGAAACATTGTTATTATCTGAACTATTTTTAACTGCTGTTGGTACATTTGTCGATAAAGGTCGCATAACAAGTGATTGAATTGTTGTATTTGGTAGAGGTGGTGCATGAGGAATATTCGATGACATCAGAAGTGGAGGAGGTGGTGGTGGCGGAGGCGGTGACGGAGATTGTTCGATAAAATCGGCTGGTGGTGGAGGTAAACTATCAAGTTCAGAAATAGTTGCTAATGTAGCCATACCCATATTCTATAAAAAAACAAAAACATGCGTCAAAAAAAGAATAGAAAAGAAATTCATACTGGTGGAGGAGGTGGCGGTGGTGGTAATGGTGGTGGCGGAGGACTAGCAGATGGTCTAGTAATTGTTTGTTTCATTATTAAATGTTGTGACATATGATTTGTTGGTTCAAATTGAGACAACAATGGTGGTGGCGGAGGTGGTGGTGGTGTTGTTGGAGCGTATCGATTAATAGCTGGCGAATGAATTGTAAGTCGAGGTGATTGTTCTGTACTATATCCATTTAGACCATGGGATGATGCTTCTGGTGTACTAGTACTAAAATTTATTGTTATTGATTGTTGTTCACGTGCAGATGACGATGATGATAAAGTTGGACTACCATATTGCACTAAATCTGAATTATAATGTCGATGATTATTATTTGGATAATTTGATTGTGATCGAACAGTTCCATGAGCTAAACGATCGAAACCATTTTGATGACGTATAAATTCTTGAGGACTTCGATATTGTTGTTGTTCTTCAGATGTCTGTCGAATAAGACGAGATTGTGAAGATGATATTGGATTTGTAGCATAGATAGATTCTTGATAATGTATTTGTTGTTGTTGATATCCTTTCTAAAACATATATATATATATATATATAAATAATTAGGTTCCGTATTGCCTTTGTAACTAAATCCTACCGGTGATCGATGTCGTTCACTTTTACCAGATCGATGACCATGATGATGATGATGTTGTGGAGATTGTATCATTGATTGCATCCATAGATTAAAAAAGAAAGAAGGATCTGTATAAAATTTCATTGAATCACGACCATCATCACTATAAAAATGAATTTTTTTCTAATAAAATAGATCGAAAATTATATAAACAAACCGATAAGGATTTAGTAGATGAAGTGCAGGTGCTGGTTCAGCTTGTTCATAGAGAAAATGAAGGGATTTCGGCATTGTTGCACGATTAACCACTTGTTGATCAATCCGAGTAACACTAACAAATGGTTTTCGATTGTTAACATCTTGAATAGTTACTTCATCAATATTTGAATCTAATTCTGTTACTTTATGTTTAAGTCTTTCAATTCGTCCATGTAATGCTTCTGTACGTTGAAATATATGTCCAGCATCAGCTATTAATTCATCGAAAAGATCTTGTACATGAGCACTCAATGAACTTAATTGTCGAATGACATTTGCAAAAGTATGATTAGCAACACATTCAAGTTCATTTGGAATATCTTTTGGAATTTGTACTTGACTCAAATAAATTGGTTCAACAGTCCGTTTATTAAACGGCATTTCATTTGAAGATTCTATTTCTTGCTTGACCGATAAAGAAGAAAAAAAATGTTTATGTCATTCAACGCTTCTATTCGTCTCCTCCAATCATATCTTATTTTTGATTTGTATATTTCTATCCAATAGAATTTAGTATGAATTATCGGAGATTATTCCTATTATAATTATATAAATGTATCGAATATTAAAGACAGTTCGATTATTACCATCTTCAATTGTTATTCGATTGAACTCAACAAATAAAATTCCTATACAAAATTTAGCAAGTATTGATAATGATGATGAAGACGATGATATTAGTTCCAAGAGCATCAAGTCACAAAAAGATTATATATTTGCTGATTCTAAATCATCACGATTCAAAGAAAAAAATAAACGAAAACATAAACAATGGGTTAAAGAACTTGAACAACGACAAATTGTTCCAAAAACACCATTATCATCATTTATTAAAGAAAATAAAATAATTCGGTAGAATAAATTTAGTTTATTGTTATATTTCGAGACTAATCAATTGTAATTACTTAGTGATACATATGTTACATCAGATGGAATTGTACAAGAAGATAATTTTCAAATCAATTTTGATACTGATCTTGATGAAGATGAACAAGATAAAGAACCGGATGAACCAATATCATTAGCTGTAGATGGACGTCGATATCCAATATGGTATTTTGCAGGGAAATTAAAACAATTAGCATCACAAAATAAGGTTAGATTATTTTCAATATTTATAAAAACTAAAAAAGATTTTGTTTAGGTTCAAGAAACACTTGATTATTTCTATAATGTCATGATGGATAAAGAACGAATTGCTCCGAATCTTTTTTGTTATCAAGTTGTTATTGGTATTTGTGCACGAAATGGTTATTTAACACAAGCATTTGATCTTTATCGAGAAGTAATTTTGTTTTCAAAGTAGATAAATAAATAAATATTTGATTTAGATGAAAGATCGAGGTTATACAACAGTTGATTCTCGAAAGATGACTAAAATATTTACATTACTTGCTAATGCTTGTTATCGTGCATCAGATAGTAGTATGGCTATTGAATGTGCAACACAATTTTTAGATGAAATCAAATCGAAAGGATTTCGTATAGAATATCGAACATATAATGCATTCATTGCTGCATTTGGTAAACATGGTCAACTTAAAATGGCATTTCAACTCGCTGATGAAATGGCTGAAGTTGGTTTTATACCAAATGAAGATACGTATGCATCATTATTAATTGCATGTCAGTCAGAAAAAAATGCTGGTTTTAAATATGCAATTGAAGTAAGACTGACAAAAGTAGATTTTAAAAGAATTACAAAATTTAAAATGATATAGATTTGGCGACGAATGCTTGCTTTTGATATCAAACCAACTCCATTTCATTTTGGTCTTTTACTTAATATTGCATGTCATTGTGGATTAGGTTCATCGGAATCAATGCATAGTTTACTTTTTCCGCCACTACCACAACAATTTCTTATCGATGAAGCAGAGGCGAAAGATAAAGAGCAACAAAAATATCGTGGACCTTCATTTCTTTCTTCCATCAATACATTTGATCAAATACCATCAACATTCAATGATGAGAACAAACAATTAATTTCTTCCTCTCAAGATAGTTCAACATCATCAGAATTATCTTCTGAATGGTGGCAAGATCCAGATGGTATTCGAAAAGGACATGTATTATCAAATCATTTACGTCCATTTAGTGATGCAAATATTCTCAAACCAAATATGTCATATGAACAACCAAATCTTATACATCTTCGAATGCCTTCTTCATCTGCTGAAAGACTCATGTTATTAGGTGGTATTCCTGGTGTATTAAAACATATGCAAGAATGTAATGTAGTACCTAATCATATCATCTTTAATACACTTCTTAATGTAAATAGATAACTTTATCTAACTAATAAAATATTTCTTTTTCAATATTTAGCTTATTCCATCTGTAACTGAACATGAACAAGCACTTATTCATGTGTCAAATGTATGTGAAGTGAAACCAAATATTCAATTTTATAATGTTCTTATTCTTCGACGATTTCGTCGAGGAGCTAAACAAGAAGCATTGGTAATCATTATTAATATTTGTTTTTTAACATATTTAAAAACAAAAATCTTTTAGCAAGTACTTGATCTTATGCGTGAACAATGTTTATCACCTGATGAATATACATTTTCAGCATTGGCAAAAGGATGTATGACTAAATCTGACGCTGAACAATTATTCAATGAAATGAAAGTAAACTTTACTTTTATTATTAAATATGATTGTATATATATATATGTATACAGGATCTTAATTTAAAACCAAATCAAAAAATCTTTGAAGCAATACTAAACAATGCCTTTCATCGTACAAATTTTCCTTTACTTATATTGATCTGTGAATCATATCGAACGTATAATTTACCGGTGAATCAAAGATTTGTTGAACGAATGGAAAAGTTTTTATCAGAAATTCGTTCAAAAATACTTACAATGGTATAAATCTTATTTTTTTTCTCTAATATATTTTCATTTTTCTATTTCTTTAGGAACATGCTAATGTGAATAATGATGAATATCAATTATTAAGTTCATCATATAATCGTTTTCAAAAGTTTTACGATCGATGGTTACATGAAGTACCATATAACAAACGCTTTGATCAGAAAATATCTTTTCGTTTTGATAAACCAGATTTGAAAAAATAAATAAACTTTTCTGTTGTTATAAATATATAGTCTCGAAACATTTTGCCATTTATTGAATTCAGTATTATCTTAGATAACTAACAGATTGAAATGATTCCTTATTAGAAATGTCAATAAAGATGTGTTTTTTCAAGTTCAAAAATAGTATGAATTGTTCCACCTAGTGTTAAAACGAAAGGGGGAAAAGTTGATTTAAATCAGACAAAAATCAAACATAAACTATTTTAAATCATTTAAATCACAAATTTGTTGATACAATTTAATTTGATTTTCACTAACAATTTTCGATTCTTATAGAAAAAATATTTAGCTTGATTAACTAAGAAGATTTTTTCAATGTTTTATATTAAATTGATATCATACATTAAATAAAGGATATTTTGAAAAATACTATTCAATTCTGATTAATTAATATCTAAAAAATAATACAAAAGTAAATTTCTAAATTCTAAAATAAAAAAAAACATTTACGTGAAATATCGAATACTATACAGTTGACATAATAGATGCCCCTGTATAAGTACTTGAAGAATGTTACTAAAAGCATTGTACAGCACGAAAGTAAATCAAATAATCTTCACCTAAAATATCTGATTAAAATCTTGATGAAATTTCCTAGCTTAAATGCAAGATTCAACAAAATATAATGTTAATTATCGTATAACATGAAACATTCTTAAAAAAGTAATATTGAAATTACCTTAACAAAACGAAAAATTTATTTTGAGAAAAACAAAATATTTTAGAAATTTTCTTAAATATAATTGATATTTATTAACATTGTTAATGAAGAATGATCATTATAAATTTCATATAAAGATAAAATTCTAAATACTCAATTATATTCAAAAATAGTACCTGAAACTAATTTCTTCTCTAGAGATAATTAAATAACGTCAATTAATTTTCTCACAGTAGGTTTATCGATTTCAGTTGAATCCATTTTATCGAGTGAAAGAAAAATTAAAGGGATATTTATTTCAATAAAATAGAAAATTTGTATAACGATCAATAGTCAATTGTTCTTTATTAAATAAATAGTAATCTAGGAAATATTTTCTTCCTAGATTTGATGTCAATGATTCTTTTTTTTTCAATAAAACAAAAACAATAAAAGTTAAAAAAATCTTATGAAAAAAGAAAGAAATGATATTGTATTTAATTCTTCTTTGATGTAAATAAAAAATCTCTATTTAACAGATATAAACAACGTTAAGCATCTTACAAATAAAATTAATTTGAGTATATAGTTGTAGATATATAATCTCTACAAAAACAATGTGAAATCAACAATCCTACTGAATAAAATTATTTTTTTTCTATCATCTATTGTTTTTTGAAAGTATGTAAATAAAATCTCCACGACTGGTAGCTGCAGAATCAGCTTTTTCTCTTGTGTTGTAAGTACAAACCAAGAGTTCTTTTTAATATTATGTAAAATAAAAAAATAGACAGATTGAAACAAAATTTTATTGTGTGTAATTCAGTATATCTTCGCAGTCATATTAAATAAATGAGATGCAATAGCCGAATCATAATAAATCAAATATGAAATTTGATTATGTCGCAACATTGATATAAAATAAGCAATATATATTTTGTTTTTGTTTTTGCCTCATCTTTATCGACCATTTATGAGTGTCTCATTAGACAATTACGTAGAACAGGAAATGTGCGTTGTATATACCTTGTTGAAGAATGAAAAAAAGCTATAACCATTAATACACCCTCCGAAATATTGTACATTTGAAAAAAAAACGTGCAATAACGCATCATACGATTACCGGCAATAAGAAATAGATATTTATATAAATATTTTGAGGAGAAAGAGAATAGAATGTTGCAGTCATCGATGTGATCTGTACTTTAATCACATTAAATAATGATCATAATAATTACGTACTTGTCTGCTTTATTTTTTGTGTGATATTGAAAATTTTGTCAAAGTGAGTAGATATCTGTTTAATGATTATTACTTAGCATATTAGGAATGAATTCGGAATATGTATAATCAAATTAATAATTTTTGTCACAAATCATTATAGCAGTAATTTTAATTGCTAAGTTTGATGATATATGTAATGATAAAAACACTGATTCAGACCTTTATTTATAAGAAAATGACTGGGTCCTTGATTATTTCTATGCGGGTTCTCTATCTAAATGCTAGTTACAAATGGTATAATAAAAATGATAGATTAATCTGAATACCTGGATTTTTGTCATTTATTTCATTCTATCAAGTACGACATTAGATATGCGCATTAAATAAACGATGACTGGAAGATATATACATGATATTTTGATAAAAAAAATTACGCATCTGCTGACGTAAATGTCTACCTGAATAAAAACAGCAAATATCTCATTCATCATTCTTTTTTTTTTAAATCATATCGAAAAACATATTACAATACAGTGATTTAGGTAGTGTATTGCAACGACAGGTGTGCAATCCACAGGTTATCTATCGTGGAGCAGCACATTTTCTATAGTTAAGTGGAGAGACGGGATGAAGCCTACACGAGACCGAATTCGTCAGTCACCCTGCGTAAGATCGTTCAAAACTATTGTTAGATGGAGTTGTTCTACGAATTTAATTATCGCCAATATTAATTGATCTCTTTCTTCCGAGCAATCGATATAATTTATCTTTTCGAGATGACTTATTCGTCTAGTGCGTCGTAGATTTAAGAGTACCCCCCCCCTCTTTTTTTTGCCCAAAACTTTTTTGAAATTTTTTTTTTATATGCGTACCAGATAGACCATCTGTTGGTATTTCGATCGGCGTTTAAAAAACGTCGATCACACCTGCCGTTCATTTTCTATCGAATCTCCACAAAAAACTCTCGCCCGAAAAAAAGTTTTTCAAAAACCTTTTTTGTCTGCTTTCAGAAGATTCTCCATCAAAAGTTGTTCATAAAAAAGTTGAAAAAAAATCAGCTAGTTACCAAATTTTTTTTATGTTTTTCTCAAAACCAGTTTTTGAAGCAAAGTAACGAGTTGTGCCATGGGCGACCACCCTCAAATTTCGTCCGATCGAGCTGAAAATTTCACCAGGGATACTTTCAAGTATTCTCCAGAGGTAGAATCGGCCGTTTTCAATTCTGATATTTCCGTCCTAGCTTATAGGGTTTTCAAGGCCAGAAACCAGGTTCCGGCAAAAACCTTTTTGTATTTTTGTTATAAAAAGAAGTAAGTGAGATTTTTGAAAATCCTGAAACATACCTCTGAGATATACTCGTAGGTATCCACAAAAAAATTTTCAGCCCAATCGGCAAAACTTAAAGGGGGGTCGTCTATGTCAAGATGAGAACATATGATAAACCAAAGTTTTTCAAAAAAAATTATGAAAATCGTCTTTGAAAATTTTTTCCTCGAACACGTGTCTAATGAACTTATATGTTCTATCTGTGACAAAAATTTCAACTCGATCGGCCTTACCGTCTTCGAGATCCAGGAAGGGTCGAAGAAGAGGGGGGGGGGGTACCCTTAAGAAATTAAAATTCTTTTTATTTTTTAAAATCAATATTTTTGAAAGCTTCTTCTCGTTAAAAAAAGTGAATCTTAAAGGATCGAACTGACATGTTTCTGACATTATTCTATCCGGACTTCAGGTGCCATATTCTTAGAAAATATGGCTAGATCTATTACGGAATCTAACATTTTACAGTTTTACCTAAGAGAAAGATGCGACGAAATTCAAGTCGAATCCGGCTAGTTTTTCTGGAGAAAACACCGGTTTTTGGAGTAATTCGATATACGATTCGAACTTTTCAGAGGATTTTGAGTCAGGATTAGATCGCCTGAGTATTATAAGCAATCCAACTTTGTTTTTCATATCGACTTGAGTACGATATTAGTTCTTTATTCAGATTTTTATCAGTTATGTGTGTTTTTACTTCATTTAGATTCTGAAAATCAGTCTAGGGATTATTCATCTCGAAATACCAATAGCTCAACACCAATATTAGTCTTGTTGTATCCACTATCACCATTAGCAAGTTCCTCTACAAAATTCTTACCAACTAATCAAGCCAAGTTTTCGCAATGACTCAACCAAGTCAGCAAATTCGAATAATTGCACAACCCAAGGCACTCTATCGTGAGCGATATGGCAGCGAACAATGTGAAACTGGAAATCGATTTCAACGTTATATTCGTGCTGAAGATAATCAGCTGAACCTCGAATATCCAACTATCGAGGTGAGAAAAAGCAATACTAATTTCGATTTTGATTACTAAAGAGAACAAAAGTCAAGATCTCCTTCTGAAATTCTATTATCATTTCTTTAGAGTCTTGGGGGACAGTCTCAAATAGTTTTTGGGCTAAAAACTGGTATCAGGACAATACAAAAAACTCCGGAACGGGCTAAACTGGATTTGAGACAAAATGTAACAAAAGGTTGTTCAGATGCTCGGAAATTCTTAAAACGTATCCGATAGTAAAAAACTATGAACTCCCGTTAGGATTTGTCACAGTACCGATATTTTTAGAGTGCGCTTCGATTGCTTTCACAAACTCTTCTATAAAACATGAGAGATTGAGCTGCATTTTAGATATTCTATCCTTCAAACTTAGAGTAAACTGCTTCTCGATTCTTTCTTGCGTTATTTAACTGTGAGTTTACTCTTTCATATTTCGAAACAAATATGTGTACTGCTAAGATACAGGAAAAAACTTTTCTTATTTTTCTTAATTAGATACTAGAAGAGTGGCGTAATGGTACTCTACCTCAATATATTCGCGTGGCTTCTGTCACTGTGCCGAATGATATGGAATCCACCGTGTGTGGGCATCCATATCCACTTGATACTGATGATTCTAGCGTTCATAAAGAACCTGATAACAATGCTCTATACTTTCCGATCACAAACGACGATTTTATAAACGGCCGAAAAAGGTACCAAAAAACGACGCAAGTAATTTGTTGTTTTGCTATTTTGATTTATTCTTCAGTTTCTTCCTTACGCGGAAAAAGTTGGTACAAAGTGCACTCAAATTACACGGCCCTTTGCGCATTGTCGGCTCCAGTAAGAAAATAATAATAATAAAAAAACTATTTTTTCTTCTCATTTGAAAGATCAAAGACATGTTCTTGGTATTACAAAAAAATCCCGCAACAAACAGCTAATTGAAACGTATAAATTGTGGAGATCACAACTTATTTTTTCTCGAGCCGAATGCGTCAGCAATGGTATATTTAATCCTTTCGCTGACTCTTCGGTATCATCACAAGTGATGTCTGAAGAAATCAATCAGCAGCATAGTGAGTGTATAAAAACAATTGTGATTATCTCATTGGCATTTTCTATTTTCCTTTTCTAAAGAAGATACTGTTGCTCCGGTCGTCACACCAATAGATAATGGCGAAAAATGCGGTATGTGTGTACCAGAAAAGGGTAACTGGGCAGGTGGTGATAACATTATGATGATGCTTAATAAACTGGATCGAGACAACCGTAATTTCTAT